>CAUYRT010055216.1:0-14470 GCA_963574885.1 Lepilemur ruficaudatus | reverse complement strand
GCATGGGAAGGGGGCTTTATAGGGGTAGTTCATGTGGCAATGAGCTGTCCACGTGTTGATTATGTATTTACTTAGCATAGTGATTGGTCTGCCCTCTCTGATCATGCACTTAAGATCAGTCCTGATTGGCTGGTTACATTGCATATTGTTGTTTCTCTAATTGGTCCTAGAGCGGTTTCTGCAAGCAAGCCGTTATCTCAGAAGCAGAAATGGGCAATTAGCACGTAGGCAAGCAAGTATGTCTGCACGTAGGCAAGCCTTAACAAGTATGTCTGCACATAGGCAAGCCTTCACAAGTATGTCTGCACGTAGGCAAGCCTTTACAAGTATGTCTGCACATAGGCAAGCCTTTACAAGTATGTCAAAATCTGAAAATCTGTTTGTGACCATTTTTGACGTCTTACAGAAGGATCACTTGAGCCCAGGAGTTCCATCCTGGGCAACAGAGTGAGACTCAATCTGTATTAAAATAAATAAACAAATAAATAAAATATTGGTGTGAGGAAAGCAATGGAACACAGGAATGGTGCAGAAGACATGTGATAGGGAAGCCATCCATGCCGTATCATAGAAAGCAGAAACCAGAGGTGAGCAGTTAAGAAAGAACAAAGTAAAAAGGAGCAGCAAGGTGAGGAGGAAGGGTGCCAGGAAGAGGGGGAGGAAGGGAGTGGGCAGGGAAGGGGAAGAAAGAATCATTGGATTCATTCTATCAGGGAACTGAAAATAATTCCCCGTGATTGTTTCTCACTTTATAACAACTTAATAAAAAAAAATAAATAGCTGAAAAATGATGATGAAACAACAGAATGAGAAGGAAGGGGAGACAACAGAAATATTAATAAGAAAATTATACTGCATAAATTGAAGTAAAAACAAAGACCATATGATCTTCTCAATAGACACAGAAAAAAACATTCGACAAAATTCAACACCCTTTTATGATAAGAATGCTTAACAAAATAGGCATAGATGGGACTTACCTCAAAATGATAAAAGCCATGTACAACAAACCCACAGGCGATATCATACTGAATGGGGAAAAATTGAAAGCATTTCCACTTAGAACTGGAACCAGACAAGGTTGTCCTGTATCACCACTTCTGATCAACATAGTGCTAGAAGTCCTAGTCAGAGCAATCAGACAAGAGAAGGAAACCAAGGGCATCCAAAGGTGGAGAAGAGGTCAAACTATCACTCTATGCTGACGATATGATCTTATATCTAGAAAACCCCAAAGATTCTGCCAAGAGACTACTGGAATTGTTGGGAAAATTGAATAGCCACACGTAGAAGACTGAAACAGGATCCACATGTCTCATCTCTCACAAAAATCAACCCATGTTTGGTAAGAGACTTAAACCTGAGGCATGAAATCATAGGAATTCTAGAAGAAAATGTTGGAAAAACTTTTATAGACATCAGCCTAGGCAAAGAATTTATGAAGAAGACCACCAAAGCAATCACAGCAACAACAAAAATAAATAAATGGACCTGATCAAATTAAAAAGCTTCTACACAGCCAAAGAAACTATCAATTACTGAAGCAAATAGACAACCTACAGAATAGGAGAAAATATTTGCTTTCTACACATCCATTAAAAGGCTGATAAGTAGAATCTATATAGAAATCAGGAAAATCAGCAAGGAAAAAATCAAACGACCCCATTAAAAGTTGGCAAAGGACATGAACAGAAACTTTTCAAAGAGGATAGACTAATACCGAGAAACATGAAAAAATGCTCAACATCTTTAATCATCAGGGAAATGCAAATCAAAACCAAAATGAAATATCATTTAACTCCAGTGAGAATGGCTTTTATCAAAAAATCCCCAAACAAGAAATGTTGGCATGGATGAAGAGAGATAGAAACACTCATGCACTGCTGGTGGGACTGCAAACTAGTACAACCTCTGTGGAAAGTAGTGTGAAGATACCTCAAAGAACTAAAAGTAGAACTACCATGTGATCCAGCAGTCTCACTACTGGTTGTCTACCCAGTGGAAAAAAAGACATTCTATAAAAAAGACAGCTTCACTCAAATGTTTATAGCAGCACAATTCATAATTGGAAAGATGTGGAAATAACCCAACTGCCCATCAACACATGAATGGATTAACAAAATGTGGTATATGTATACAATGAAGTTCTACTCAGCCATAAAAAAAAAAGATGAACTACTTATTTTATTATCCTGGGTAGAGCTGGAGCCCATTCTTCTAAGTGAAGTATCATAAGAATGGAAAAACAAACACCACACGTACTCACCATTAAATTGGTACTAATTGATCAGCACTAATGTGCACATATGGGAGGTAACATTTATAGGGCATCAGGCAGGAGGAACTGAGGAGGAGGGGATGGGTCAATCCACACCTAATGAATGCTGTGTGCACTGTCTGGGGGATGGGTAGGTTTGTTGGGCAGTGCAAAGGCAATTTGTGTAACCAAAGTGTTTGTACCCCATAACACTCTGAAATAAAAAATTAAAAAAAATAAAGTTAAAAAAAAGGGAAAGGAAAGAAATAAAATAAAATGGATGGCATAGGTTTAAAAAAAATAAAAGTTGAGGTAAAGAATGTAATAAAAAAAAGTAAATTCTAGGATTGACCCAATATCATTAATGGGCTAATAAATCATATAATAATAGCAGCTAATATTAATTGAGCACTTATTCTGTTTCACACTCTAAGTGGTATAAATGGATTACTTCCTTTAATCCCTACAAAAATACTGTGACTAAGTAGTATCTCCATTACCAAATGAGAAACTGAGACACAATCTGGTTAGGTCTGGTTAGGTCATATGTCTCCATTACCAAATGAGAAACTGAGACACAATCTGGTTAGGTCATATGTCACTAGAAAGTGGCAGAGGCAAGATTTTAAGCCCAGACATATTGTATAACACCATGAACATGCAGTTTTATACCAATTATTACAAGTTAAGTTTTCCATTCATCCATCCTTCCATGTCACATGTGCAGAGATGAAATTCATCTAATACTAATTTTAGCTATTTCTGGATGAGATTGTTTTTCTTTACACTTCTCTGTATGGTTAGAATTTAAAAAATATATTTTATCAATATTACAAAGCAATTAAATAAGTATTGCAGTATACCAATAATAATAATATAATGCTTGTAGTAAGCCCTTGCACTCTTATTCCTATATCCCACAATGATTCACCTCCTATATGATTTGCTGCAGTCTCTACCATCCCTTAGTGTGTCCCTGATCATCCTGCACTTGGACCACTTCACTGGTCCACATCCCCTGCCCTGTGGGTTTTGAGTGTGTTTTCTGTGCTCTGTTTTGCATGTCCCTCCGACCCCCCATGACTTGTTGTTTCCCTAAAGCTCTGCCTTTCTGTTTTTTCTGTTTTTGATGGAATATTTTCCTTCCTTAAATATCATTCCATCATGATTTCTTAAGGAACTGATTCTTGTGTTTTTTTCCATTTGACTTAGCTCATTGCATGCGGGGTGTGTGTGTGTGTGTGTGTGTGTGTGTGTGTGTGTGTATTTTTTGCCATTTTAATATGGATTTGAGATGGGCACAAAGATGCTGGACTGGTTCTTTTCCCACAAACCTTTTTGATGCCCTGAAAATCTTACCTGCATGGCTTCCTCTCTGCCCTTCTTCATAATCCTCTACAGTGGATTTGGAGAGCAAAAGCAAAAAGGAGAAGGGAAAAGGAGGCAGGAAGTAGGTAGAAATGTTTTGGAGGAATTTATCATCACTCATGAATGGGAAAATCGGATAAAAATCTTTTTCAGAAGAACCATTTCACCACTCTCTTCTCTCCTTATCATATACACTTTAATTAAAAAATTATTTATAAAAATACTTTATAAAAATTTAGAAATACTTTAAAACAAAATAAAAATGTTTTAAAATAATTTTTGAAAGAAAGATTATAAAATTTTATGAATGTAGATAAACTGTGTCACTAGCACCTGGCACAGTATTTGACCCAATAAGGGAAAATTAAACCACCTCCCATCCAATCCTTATTTTCTGTAAAACTGATGGATCTGAAGGATGCAGTCTCATTTT
Source organism: Lepilemur ruficaudatus (assembly GCA_963574885.1). NCBI lineage: Eukaryota > Metazoa > Chordata > Mammalia > Primates > Lepilemuridae > Lepilemur > Lepilemur ruficaudatus. The sequence continues at coordinate 10,412 of CAUYRT010055216.1, read as the reverse complement.
ATTCCCAGATAGTATCTCATGAAATACTATCTAATAAAAAATAAAATAGTTCACTAAAGGCAAGTAGCAGGAAGAAGCAGGAAAAGGGGAGCAACATTATCTTGATAATACTAAAATTAGATAATCAATAGGGTAACCATATGTCTCTATTTGCCTGGGACAATCCCAGTTTATTCCCTTTGACTTGGTGTAATTATTAATAGCACAATCTCTCACTCTCAAAGTGTCCTTGTTTGGATGATAAATTATATAGGCACTCTATTAATCAGGCCCTAGATAATCCAAAGCTATTTGCAACCTAATTGCAGGGACTTAGGGTTTTTTAATATTGTTTTGGTACAAGATGGGCATATAGTTACCTACATTGGGAATTATAAAATATATTAACACTCTTTTAGAGATTATACACACATGCATGTAAGGAACTTTTTTCCTACTGCCTTGCATTTGAATTATTTGTACAGTTATTTCTGTTGGCCTCCTTAGGAGCATTTTCCCACAGTTGAGAATGTACTTCATCTTTATTTTCTCTCAATGCCTTGCAAAGGGTTTTGCACTTAGTAGAATTCAATAAATATTTGTTGAACGGGATTGAGTAAAATGAAATGAAATTGTTAAGTTGTTTCATCAGGGATAATTTGTGTTAGTTTATCTTCTAATCCACAAACTAGGAGGATCAGTATGCTATTATAAAGCTTACATATTTGGCACACTAAATTAATTTTTTATGCTTCCTCATACTTGTTTTGCTGTTTCCTTAAAACTCCAATTGTGTGTTGTTGCAAAGCATTTCTTCCCTAAAATGGTTATAAGAAATTTATTCATTGAGGAGAACGTCCACAGGTGGCCTTGATTTCTCTGGATATGTTGGAAAGAAAAGAAAGAATATCATTTTTTCCATGTATTGGCCAGGGTTTTGACCAGAAGGACAACAGGAGACTACCAATGGGATGTTGGCCATAACTTGCAATTTTCATTAGTCAAAAATTCAATGAATAATTTTTTGGCCCTCTTGAGATTTCAAGAGACTTAGATAAGAACCACATAGAGGACCAATCCTCGAGAATCTGTGTATTTTGTATTTGAGTACTGAAACTCCTAGCCAATTGGCAAGGCACTGAGCTCTTCTAACAAGTTATAGGGTGGAAATTATTTCTCTTCTCACCCATCTGCTCTAGGAGCCATAGCTCGTATTTAGAAGAAGTATTACTTATTGGGAGGGAAAAAAAAGACCATCAACAGAAGTGGAAAAAAAATGATGAAGAAGTATAAAAAACCATCATTGAAATAATGGCTAAAATAACAATAACACAGGGACAAATCACTTTGTAATATTCGTGTAAAAGTCTTATTTTACATTATCACCACATGGAATAAGCAATCTACAAAGGTTCTTGTATTACCTTCTGAAAAAACAGAAAGACACTTACTTGTATTTCTCTGTGATGGTAAAGCAGTAGACCTTTACTGAGTACGTTAGTAGCAGAGGCTAAGGAATAAGAGTTGAGCTGTAGAAGGAGATTCACTGTAAATACGGGTAAATGTTCAAAGAAGGAAAGAACATAGAAGAATGGGGAAAAGAGTAAGAGTAATTAAAATGTTTTTCTCTGTCTTTCATTTTCTTTCATTAGCTTTGATCAGCTAAGGAAATCAACACGTTGTCTTAGCTGGCTACATTCCTAAAAAAGGTAAAGCCCTCTGCAACTGCTGGACAAGACCATCCTTTTACACCTTTTCTGCCGCTCCATTTTCAGATGACAAAACTGAAAAGTTCAGCCTAGTGGCTCAGCCTAGTTCAACTGGGCAAGTAAACACTTAGCCTGGAAACTTATAATATAGCAACTTCAAAGAGCCTATTATTCAAAAAGATGGACATATCCCATAGTAAGGCAGATTTCTTTCTTTCTTTCTTTCTTTTTTTTTTAATGAAAAGAAGACCAATATAAGGTGATTTTCAGGAATGGTACAGCATTAGGTAACATAGGAAGACATCCTACTGAAGTATTGCTTTGGGAAACCAATTGTACTCAATGGTGTAATGAGTGATATCTTTTTCAGTATGTGTGTTTTCATGTAAACATTTTCTTCATCCAATGATTGAATCCTTCTTCTATTGTGGTCTCCTTTCATACACAGAATCTATTGATTTTATCTATGACAGGAAAGGGTCCCTATCTATTTCTAAACCCTCGCCTAGAATAAGATGAGGAAAAATTTAATCCAGGTAAAATATTTTGTTTTAATGAGATACTTTGTCGTGCATATAGTTTTTATTTCTTAGAATTTTTCATATATTTGGCTTCTACTTTTAAGTCATTTATTCTGCAAGCATTATTGCTTTTTTTTCCCCACTAGTTGAGGACATATCTCTCAATTGGGATGTTCCCAAATGCTATCTACTTTGCCCATGAAAGTCACTCTTTAAGATCCAGTGAACATGTCAGCTCCTCTGAAGTCTCTGCTGACTCTCTCACAGAATAACTCTCTCTCTCTCCCAGGCTCCAGCCGCATAGTAGAGTTTATTGGAAATGTGTGAGGGAAGGCTCGGATGGGGCCAGCTTTGCCTGAGGGAGTCAGGGAAGGCTTTGGACGTTGACCTGTAAGCCTAACCTAGAAGGAAGTGTGGTTTGCCAGATAAAAAGAGCATACTTTTAGAGTTCACTGTTTATAAGCCTCTGTCCTCTTATATAGAAAAGAATTCCACAAAAGTATCTCCAGAAATTATCTGGCACGTGTAAATACTTGATATTTGTTGATGGATATTTGACTGAAGGAGTGCTAAGCTGAGATGCACATGTTTCTTTATCATTTCCTCCCTTAAATAGGCTCAGCACCTTCTATTTAGGCCCTTTAAAAGTATCAGAAAGCCACTATAAATGTGAAGTGCCAGTGGCTTTGAAGATATTCCATTTCTATTTATCTCTTTGCTCTACTGAGAGGTTTTCAGTAAAAGATTTTATTTCCATGGGGAGGCAATACTCCAAACATTCTGAAAAGTGTTGTTAATGATTTTTTACTATCCAATATACGGTGACTATTCAAATAACTTGGCATTTTTAATGTAATAGTTAGCATGTTTTAAAAAGTCATGTTAAAAATAGTGTGCTTAGCCTTGAACTTACATGATTTTTGCATTTGGTTTTTGGCTTGATGAATTTCTGAGTTTCAGATAAAAACAGCTTTCTTTGAAATTCACCATCCTGTAAATGACAGGGGGATGATTTTAGTATTTTCCACTGTGATTAGATATCATAGCATAGCTACTTGGTCATTCTCGTATGCCATGGCTATTTTATAGAAGACATTTAAGTATGTTATCCTGTGGGTCCTGACCTCAATAAACCATGCTCCCTTCAACCAAAGACATAACTGGAAAGGGTAAGATACACATTTTGGGTGGGTTTTGTGTTGTTGTCTTTTGCCATACACCATTCACAGATTTTCTGCTTGCTTGCTATAATCACTAAAATATATATTTTTTATATTCTCTTGATCTTCTATGTATTGCTGAGAAAACACTCTTATTTTCTGAAACATAAAAAACAAGTAGAGAAAGTGAGAAATATTCTTTAGGTAACCTCAGAACAGAGGAACTTTGTGCATTATGCAGCCGAGGCCATGCCAAAATGCAATTTGGAGGGTGTCCAGCCCTTCATTGGAAAGTAATGGTTTTCACTGAACTGAGTTATGACCAGCTGTTTACAGACAGTCTGTGACATACTGATAGAGCAGAACACCGTATGTTGCTTTCCAAATCAAATGATACAAGAAGTGTGACAGAGTGGAGAAACATCTGTCATTAGCAATTTTCAGCACGCTTCACTAATTCTGGACAAAATACGAGTAATGAACTTACCGCAGGAAACTTCAAATACTACCACTGCTGAAACAAGGATATAAACAGCGAGTCCTCCTAATGGCTTCTAATTTAATTCATTTGCAGTAAGAAACAAACAAAGTGGGTTATTTGTTTTTGATCATAGGGTAGTAAATACTAACGCTGATCACAAAAGCTTATTTTTATCAAAGAATAGGGATCACAAAATGCAACTTTCTACAAGTTCAGATAGAAAGCTTTATTCCTTTTTCAGTGGGGGAATAGGGTGGTTTTTGCTTTTGTTTTTGTAAGCAGCAGAGTTGTAGAATGCACCCTAACAAGGATGAAATCTTCCTGGAGTAGTGTCTCAGAGTGTGACGCTCTGAGCTCGGATTCTTGCAGTTTGTTGGACCTGCAGTGATATTTACATAACATTAAATGTTCCTAGTCTTTCTACTAAGAGGCTTGCATAGAAGAATGTGTTAGGTCTTTCTCAAGCTGCTATCCCCCTACCATTTCTCATCTTGCCTTTTTTTTTCCTGGCTGATAATTTTCATTTTGCCGTCCCACAAATTTTCACAGTTCTGTAACGAGCGCATGGTCCTCATACAGCATCCACATGGTTCTCTACTGGTTGACGTCACACTGTTTATGAGATCTCGGAGCCAAACCATGTGAAGGCTGCAATCTGTGAGCATTTTTCTTTTGTATCTTTGCAATCAATTGAGCTATTAAGCCATTAACATTCAAGGCCTACTCAGCTCAGCTTCCTTCTCCCTGGTTAGCGCCAACACGGCACAGTTCCTAAATGGACAGCCTTGAGTTTGACTCTAGAAGCAAAAAATGAAGAAAGGTTGTTATTCTTAATCTGAAGTTTCAACTAATGTTCAGAAAAATGGTAATGTAAAAGGCAGACATGAGATCTTGCCCAATCCGTTGGTGTTCTACCGATGGGACCTACTTTGGACTGTGTCCCAGAACAAAAAGACTGAAAGCCATTCGGAACTGATGACTGTAAAATGAGTGTAGGAGGTCTTTGAGGAGCTTCTTAATTACAAAATTATTCATGATAAAATGGCACTAATCTCAAATTCCCAGTTTCTTGTAAATTTTAGTATGATACACATAAAAACGGCTTATCGCTTTTTAACACCTTAGATTAACCAGATCCAGCTTAGGCATGTTGTGAAGGAAATCATCTCCAAATGCATTTAAATCTTCCCCTCTTTCCCTTCTTCTCCTTCTTTGTCTTCTTCTTTTTTTAAGAGAATACCATTCCTACTGATTTATCTACCTTTTTTTTTTAGCGATGCCTAAATTATTTTATAGTTCAGAAGAAATATTCCAAGATATGTAAATGGTAAATTCTTCTGGTTTTTATAGACATCTGTATTGAAAAACAAAACAAAGTGAAAATATAGATGCCATTGAAACCCATCATTACGTTTGTGATCTAGATAATAAAGTAAGCAGACCCGAGCAATTCGCTAACACTAACGCTATTCTTTACATAAACAGTAAATGTTTAGATTTTCCTGTTCACTGACTAACAGCACACATATCATAAACACTAAGCTGTTATAGTACGTTTCGTGTGTTGATTCACTTTAACAGTTGTTAGTGTGAAGACAGGAAAAGAAAAGTGGGTGTAATGAGACCATGTGCAGTATGCTGTGAAAACAGAGGCCCTTATTTGGCATAATGGGTTGCACCATAAGGGCCATAAAATTGTGCATGTGTTAGTATCATTTTAATTATTACGGGTGCCACATGTTAAGCAGAATAGCGGAACTACTAAAACAGCTTCAAAATCCTTACTGCTGATCGCTGCATTTAATTACAAATAGGAACATTTGGAGATAGGTCACCATAAAACCCTTCTGTTGTCAAATGAGCTCAAATCTGATTTTTGTAATTATGTTTTTATACCACAGATCCTGTTGAATAACTATAGTGAATAAAATTTTAATAAGTGCTGATTAAATGTAGGTACGTCTTGCTTCCTAAGAATATTTATGAACGCTCACCACACTTAAATCAAGGTACCATCACTATTTTTCTGTGGACAGTACTTTGATCATTCAACCTTAATGCAAATAAGCTGAATAAATTTATGTGCCATGAAATATTGTTTTTTTTCCATTGGAGCATAAAAGCTCTGGATTTCAATTATTCATTCTGTTTGTGAACACTGTGTACTGTACTGTAATTCTCTAGAATCAAAGTGATTTCATTATCCCATTCCATGTCAGACTCAGTGGGATCTTGTAATTAACTTTCCTAAGGCAGAATTTTGTCGGGAAGAGGAAGATGACTCATGTCAGTCTTTTGTTCCCTACTAGAATAAATACGGTTAGAGATAGTAAGTTCACTTTTTAAAATTTCTTTGGAACTATCTATCTATCTATCTATTACCTGGGCTATAAAAAAATCATGAACACATTGCATCTACCAAGAGAAATGATGTTTGGGGACCCTTCATCTGTGTCATTTCCCTGTCTTGTGAAAAATGCTTTTGAAACCTTGTATAATGGTCAGGCCTCCCGGCTCTCCCGAACATGAAATTATCATTGTATTTCCAATACAGATGAGAAATGTAAGACGAAGCAAAGAAGGAATTATTAACAGGTAATGACACATGAAAATTGTGAGTTAATACAAGGAAACAGGGGAAACGTAGCACTGGCATGTGTCTAAATTGATATGTGTTAATGTTGGTATGTGATCTCATAGATATTAAAACAGGTACACTTATAAGCTATCCATATGGACACATAAATTCATGAGTTTTGTAATTCCAGAAGGCATAAAATACTTCTTACTTTATAAAATGGAAGCTTAGTCCTTTATCGTTAATATTCCTGTAGAATATTCACAATCCCTGTATACTCCAGAAGACCACATTATTGGAGGAGCTGCTCATTACATTTAAAGAATAAAATCTATTTTTCCAGCAAAAGATATTTCTCAAGATCATGAGAGAATTCCATTTGTAAAACTTCCCGGATTATCTATTGTTATTGAGCACTTAATCCACATTGTAGATAGTTGTTTTAACCTCCAAGTGGCTCTGCAATATAGTCATTCAAAGAATAGTACATGTGCTCCAATCCATGTCTCTCCATCCACTGTTTCAGATAAATGATAAGGCAGCGCTTCAGTAAAGACCTTGAAGATCCATGTACCACTATGAGACAGATACCATCCCTGTTGGCAGCTGTATATGGCTCCCTGAATGCGTTGCTCTGACCCAATACCCAGAAGCAGGCTTTGAGACTGTAACACAGAGGAACAAATAATGCTTCTCTTTAAGGTAAAAATATAATACATAAGCCTGGTCCTGAGGACTCTGGGGTCCCTACTGGGGATTTGTTACTTCCCCAGTGCTGTATGTCTATCATCTGGATCTGTAGTCCTGTAGTAATTGTCATCTTTAAGGCATGAAGGAGGGACACTCAACCCATGCTAAAGACCGAGGTGCAAAGTTCATTTCTATCATTTGACCGCATCATTTGACAGTGCTAACTTATTTTTTCAGCTCAGTTCAGATAAATAAACCAGACATCTCCAAAGCTCAGGTTGCCATGAGCCCTGGTAGTGATACACTGTAGGAGGTGCTCAGTATTAGCTGGAATTATGTCCTTGTTGGGTGAATTAATTAATCAATTAATTGTGGAAAATCTGAGAATCATTGAAATCATTCATGAGAACAGATAAGGAGAAAAACCTTACAGATACAAGGGCCATTTACCAGGAATAATGTTTAACAGTAATTTCACTAATTTATGCCCCTATAAGATAGAAGCAGGTTTTATAATCAATCAGAACAGAAGGAAAGGCAAGCAGAGAAGAATGATAGATTGTGGAGAGAGAAGGAATTTTCCTTTTTCCAAATTATTAGGATCTTCCTTTCTAAGTGTATAATACTCAGCTTTCAATAAAGATTGATCACCAAGTTTGTTTTACATAATTTTGCAAAATAATCCAGAATTTTAGTCAATAGATATTTATTGAGAATCTTCTCTTGCCAGGCACATTGGATGGCAGGCTGGGACTCTGTCCTCTCTGACCAGCTTCAGGACTGCAGGACATTCCTAGCCACCATTAGGGCTTTACCATTTGGTATTTAGAAAGAATTTCCTGCTTGTATTATAAAAATAAAGGTTTGGATTAACTTCTTGGCCCCTTTCCAGCTATAAATTCCTTTCGTTCCTTGGAAAGCTGGGGTGTGCATGACACCGGAGATGCAGAGGATGAGCCCTTCAGATGACTGGCCCATCTTCGGGGAGCCTACGTCTACCTGAAGAGACAGGACACAGACCAGAAAACACATACTAATTCCAGAAAGTATCTGTTAAATCAAAGTGATGTGGCCACGGGCATAAATTTTAAAATGTGGTCATGCTTACTTCCTGCTCTGGTGGGCAAGCTTTATCATGAGCATCAACTGTAGATCAACAATTCAGGAATCGAAAACAGCTGCCACCACCTTCTACTTCTGCCTGGCCCACTTGGAGTGCTCAACTTTTCACTGGAAATCCTTCTTTATGTCTCCTTTGAGAAAAACTGATGTTCACTCCTACACAGAAGAACTCACAGGGAGGATGGATAATTTTAAGAGGATTTGTCTGATAATTATTTTCTTCATTCCTTGGGGTCAACAGATAAATGCTAGGGGTAGAATCTGTTCAGTAGAATCCCTGGTTCCTGAAATACTCCACATCTCCTGCTATTTCAAATGGGAAAGTTTGTGTTTATATTTTGTTGTTTCATTAGGAAGAACAGCTAGTGGTGAACTTTGTCAAAGAGTTTATTAGCCAATCGGTAGGTGTAACTTACTCATCTGCTACTTCCTGACTAGCTGACTGTGCTAGAGGCTGGCCACACTGCCAAGTACCAGCTTAAATGGCTTCTGGGTTACTTTCCTTCCTGGTACACAGAATTCTTTTGAAAATATCTCACAGTTAAAACAGTTCCAGTTCCCATGCTGATTTTTTGCAAGCATTTTACACATGCTAAACTGTATTATCATTATTACTTCATGCAGTATTTCGAAGTTTTTACTGTCATGAAGTTTAACTGGTTTCCTTTTTAATGGGAGATTTCATTCCTTTTATCTTAAATGGCTTTCTCAAATTCATAAATGATGGTAACTGCAGTTCCATCTTCCTAATACATGTCTATCCATGTATCATAATGTATTTCAAAATGTTTTTTCCAAGCAAAGCTGGAAAAAACGTTTGCCATTATTTTTTGAGAAATTTGGAAAAAAAATTTGCTAAAAGCCAAGTGTGTGTCTTGTAGTGGTTCTGCTTTGGGGCATATTGTATCCATTGGTTGACCACAAATTTCCCAGGGCTCATATATTTCCATATGTCATTGTTTGAACTTTCTGTGTAAATTCTAAATTAAAAGTGAAAGTGTTCTCATTAATAGCTGGCATTAATAATCTTTTAAAATTTTGGTAGCAAACATAAGCAAATCTATGGTCAAGAATAGTTATATCATCTATGTATGTATATATAATGTGTATTTATATATCCTTAGTATAAATATATAGCACGTCCTCAACATTGTCAATAGTTTCTTGGAAACTGCAACTTTAACTGAAACGATGTACAGCATGAAACCAATTTTCCCATAGGCTAGTGATATAAATTAGAGTTACGTTCCTACACCGTATTTCGGTCACAAAACATCACTGAACTTCTAAATAAAGACCCAAAACATTTCTAATATTAAACATTGAAATCAATGCGTGCTATACATAGATTTAAGAAAGATTAATAAAAATAAGTAAGATAATTACTTACGCCATTATTCCAGTTCAGGGTGACAGGTGGGCAGAGCCTGCCCCTGCATCTGAGAGCGCAAGGTGGGGACTGCGCATGGCAGGACGCCACCCCATCACCGGGTACACGGCCACACACATCCACACTCACCCACGCTGGGACCACTCGGGTATGCCAACGAACCGAATGTGCACATCTTTCCGATGTGGGAGAAAACCCAAACGGAAATGGGCAGAATGTGCAAACTCCACACAGACAGCGGCCCCCGCTGGGAATTGTTTTTTTTTTTCTCATGAGTGTGTTGTAACAAAATGACGTTGAACAGAACGATGTTAATTCAAGGACCTACTGTATGTATGTACTTACGATTTATGTTTTGTATGTACATATAAATGTGCATATTGTACAATATATATTATTTTGCTTCTATGCACACACACACACACACACACACACACAATTCTTTTAGTTTCAGGTCCAAACTATGGTTTATATAAAAAAAAAGTCATATAAATTTGGGGAGTAAAGATATGTATTCATGACAACTCTTAGTAAACAGAATAAAACTACTCGTAGCTTTATCAGTTTTTCTGTCTACTGGCCTTTCAGCAGAGGGGCAAATCGAAAGGAACGTTACAGAAATTTGTGAAATAGCACTGAGACGGTGTCCCGGGCCAGTGCCCACCAGACCGCCAGGATGAGCGTGGACGGGGGGAAAGGGGGCTCCTCGATGAGTTCCACCTTGCCCTGCTCCTTTCCTGCACCTCCGTAATCAGTTCCCGTATCTCGTATTCTTTCATTGT
>CAUYRT010055214.1:0-26600 GCA_963574885.1 Lepilemur ruficaudatus | reverse complement strand
GGGGCGGGAGCGCTGGGTGGGCGCGGCGGGACAGCAGCCGGAGGACCCCAGGCCCTGGCGGCGCGGGCTCCGGGCTGCGCATGCGCGGCTGTGGCGGCGGGGGGCGCGCTCGCCAGGTGTGCGAGCGGCCGCGGGCGGGCGGAGGGCGCGGCTTTGTGCGCTCCGAGGCGCGGGGCCGGGTGTGCGCGCGCGCGCGCCGCGGTGACGGGGCACGCGACTGGGCGGGCTGCGAGGGAACCCCGCCGCCGAGGAGGAGGGGGCTTGGGTCCGGATGGACAGGGGCGGACACCGCCGCTGCCGGCGCGCTGGCGGGGCGAGCCGCCGGGACGACTGTTGACATTCCGTCGGCGTCGGGGAGTGAGCCGCGGGCGCCAGGCGTTGCAGAGGTCGGTGGCTCCAGGGCTGGTTTGTAATTCCTTACCCAGCCTGGATCGGGACGTTGAGTCCCGGTGTGACTGAACGTGGAAGGGGGGTGCGTGTTGTGAGGGCGAATGCGTGCGTTTGCAGAGATGCCGGCGCGTGTGCACCGTGCGAGCCTGGGCTGCGATCCACAGAGCCATTCAGCGTAACGGGCTGTGTTCCGGAGGTGGGGGGACTGTCCTCAGATATCCGCGCGGGTGGGGCGCTGCACACACAGCCACGTATGCGGGTGTGCGTGCTCGAGTGAGATCCGATGCGGCCCCTGTCTCCGGCAAGAGTAGCTAACAGAGATGGAGGTCAGAGGTGCGGTGTTTACAGGTGGCAGCAGAAGGAAAAAGCCAGGAGTCCCAGGAGGACCCTAGAGCCAGGCGGGGTTGGTTTGCTTTTTTCCCAAAAGGGCATAAACCCACCCCAGCCTCGCTCCCACCTGTGCCTGTTGCAGGGAGAGGAGCTAGGATGGGGGAGTGCCGGCTGAGGGGCCTGTATGGATCTTTGGGGCAGGGCCAGCCTCCAGCCTGATGCTCATTTCCAGAGGCCATGAGTGGGTGCGTGGGTGTGGGGCTGCCAGCCCTGGGTGGGGGTCCAGGGCACGTGTGTGTTCAGGAGACTTCAGGAGTCTGTGTAGACTCCACTCCGGTTTCGTCACCGCCAGACGCTGTGTGTCTGGACCTGGGAGCTGGTTGGGGGGGTACCCTTCTTTCCTCTCATCTGTTTTCTGTAGCTTCCCTTACACCCTTTTTAACAAACCCAAAGGGCATTTACATGCAAGTGGGGTTTGGGCTGTGAATGCTGGGATCTGCCTCTGTTGAGTGGCCCCCATCAGAGCAGTCTCCATAGGGGATAATAGGGTTGTCCTGGGCTGGGTGCCAGGGCTCTCAGGTTCTTTTCATGCTTTGTGACCCTGGGGCCGTCCCTTAACCCCCTAGGCCTCAGTTTCCCACGAGGAGGGAGAAGGCACTGCCCTCCCTGTTCTTCCTGCTGGAGGGTCAGGAATAAACAGAAAGCTCACACAGCCTCTTGGGGCTGGGAGGCTGGGAGTGACTCAGGGCCTGTGAGGTCCTGCGCAGTGATTACCCCCAGGAACGTCCCAGAACATCTTTTTGACTTGGGCAGGAGTTGGAAGAGGCTCTGTCCTCACCTCCAAGTGGTGGTGCTGGATTTTCTGGGTCCGGGCTGGGGTGGCTTGGGTGTCTGCTAGGTCTGGCTGCTCAGGCTTCAAGAAGCTGCCACAGATCCTTCCTCCCTTCCCAGATGTTGAGGAGTCGGGGAGGGCTGGGGCTTGGGGGTGCCAGTTGGGGGTGGGATGGGGGACTGGAGTTGAAGAGCCACAGCAACCACTTTTGGCCCCTGTCATTGATGTTTCTGGGAAGAGGCAGACACAAACTAGGGTAAGGCCAGGACATATCTAAGTGGGACTCATGCTTAGCCCAGGGTGTTGAGATAATTTGGTGGGAGGTGGTCTCAGTTCCAGAGAAAAGGCTGCTCCTGGGGCAGGCGCCCCTTTCCCCATGACCCTGTCCGATGAGGTGTAGCTGAGCCACAGTGGCTCCTGATGACTTGAGCCCTGAGGGAAAGGGACCCTGGCATGGACGGTGGTGGCAGCGCAGCACAGCGGTTAAGCATGAAGGCTCTGCCATCAGTCAGACCTGAATCCCAGCCCCAACACCCACTCGCTGAGTCTCCACCTGCTTTCCCCGCAAAGCAGAGCCTGAGAGAAAGGCTTGCATGCAGCGGTTTATTTGGGAAGTGACCTCAGGAAACAAGGGTGGGGGCAAGGGGTACAAAGGAGAGAAAGGGAAACAACACAAGGATGCACTATTTCTATTATCACTACCACTCTCTCCTGAGTAGTCTGCTGAGGACCCTTATAGACTGCATCTCAGAACTTCTCTGTTGTAGAGAAAAACTGGAAAGCATTTATTTACCAGTAGCCCTGTCCCCCACTGGACAGGGTGGCTCTGTGGACGTTAACGCCCGTGTGCTTCCAGATTGCACATGTGTGAGGCTCGCGTGGTTTCCTGTGGGCATCCCACACTGCAGCTTCAAAGAAGACCAAGCATGGCCCTACCCCAAGCACTGCCACGTCACACCTATGAAATGCTGCTCAGAGCCTGCAGGGAACTGGCCATTGCAGAAGTGGCTGGATAGGGCTGGGCGCGGTGGCTCACGCCTGTAATCCCAGCACTCTGGGAGGCTGAGGCAGGCGGATCGTTTGAGCTCAGGAGTTCGAGACCAGCCTGAGCAAGAGCGAGACCCCCTCTCTACTAAAAATAGAAAGAAATTAGCTGGACAACTAAAAATATACAGAAAAAATTAGCCGGGCATGATGGTGCATGCCTGTAGTCCCAGCTACTTGGGAGGCTGAGGCAGGAGGATCGCTTGAGCCCAGGAGTTTGAGGTTGCTGTGAGCTAGGCTGACGCCACGGTACTCTAGCCCAGGCAAGAGAGTGAGACTCTATCTCAAAAAAAAAAAAAAAAAGAAGTGGCTGGATAGGAGGTGGGACCAAGAGGGCTTGAAGGGGCACACTGAGGGGTCCAACACACTGTAAGACCTTGGGTAAATTTCCTTACTTCTTTGAGCCTCAGTTTCCTTATCTGGATGTTATGAATTTTAAATAAGATACTTATTGAATTTTTGAACATGGTGACGGGTCCATAGCAAGGGCTTCACTAATGGAGTATTTCTTGGTAGCCAGGAAGACCACATGCTTGGGGTGGCTCAGATATTCATTCACTTAAGTGAAGGTAGACACTATGTAAGATGACCTGTAAAGACTCCTCCTGGGCATGGGGTCTGGGGCTCAAGGGCTAGTCTCCTGACATGATCAGTTCCTCTGGGGTTGTGGCCCAGTTTCCCAGACCTCCTGAATGCGTCTGTTTTGCAGTCTGTGAATTGGAGCCAGGATGCCTTGTCCCTGGGCTGGCTGCTCAGATGTGCCTCTCCCTGGGCTCTGACCCCAGGAGGACACGGGAGCCCAGCAGTGGGCAGAGGAGGACGAGCGGAGCAGGCAGCTTGGAAGCAGGTGCCTGCTTGGAAGAAGAGTGGGAGGAGTGGAGGGAGGGTGGTTGCAGGCATTTGGTGCTGGCAGATGGTTGTGGTCACTGGTCTGGGCCATCACAGTCAGTGGGGAGACAGGGCAGGGGGGGTGAGGGAGAGCTGGAGAAAGGGCTAGAACAGGAAGAGAGAAGAGAGCAGGTTGGCAGAAGGTGGCCAAGAATGATGGAAGAGCCAGGGCTGGGGGTGAATTGGGCCACCATGTGCATGGGGATTAGCGGTGTCTGGGGTGGCAGGAACCAAGTAGGACAGTGAGGGGGTGGCACGAGGCAGGGAAAGCAGTGGCAGAGGATTAATTGGGGAGTCCTAGGGCATAAGCTAGGGCAGGCGTCATATTTCAGGGTATAGTATCCATAAGGCTCCGCATTCTCCTTTTTTCTAACGTGCCTACTTGCCCCTCCCAGGCCACCATCTCCTTTGACAGGGGGGGCGCTGTCTGCAGACACCCAGGTCCTGTTATGAGTGGCGACCGGAGAAGGTGCAGCTGCGCCTCTGCCAAGGCCTGTTGCCATGGTACCATGGTGGCCCTTGTCTTCCTACCCTCTCTGAGCAACATGCCACCCGCTCTGGGAGAGGTCACAGGATGGGGAAGGTGTCCAGCTGCCTCTTGCTTGTGCATGGCCAGCTCAAGCTGGCATCACAAAGGTCATGTGTTCATCCCTCTGCCTGCAGGCAAGGTCATCCCCAGCCTAGGCTGGGAAGGTACAGCAGCCAGTGTGTTCATGTGCAGTCATTCAAAGACTGTTGTGACCTCTGCAATTTGTTTTTAATAGGTTTGGTAAGGAATAAAAGCAGCAATGCCAGCCTGTCCCTCTACTCCCCTTTTAATGAGTGCATCGTGTGGGTGATATTCTCTTCTTGCCCACCTCTCTCAATGCTTTGGTGCCTCTAGAAGTTTTGCCTCATGTCTGATCTCAGCCTGCCATGCTACACTTGTGTGTGTGTGTGTGTGTGTGTGTGTGTGTGTGTTTGCTTTTCTCTATTTGCTGCAACCCTTCAAGGGTTCCAGATGGTTACAGGGGGATCCCTGTCCACCTGCTCACAATGCGAAACAGCAGTAGGGCTCCTAAGACAGGTGCGATGCCAAGGCAAGGATTGAGACATGACTCCATCCTTGAAGCTGAGCTCCCAGCCCTGCCTGTGCTCTGGTCCTGGGCTTGTGGCTTGCTCTCAGGGCCAGCTGGTATCCTGCCCCCTTCCCTAGTTCAAATCCAGGATTGCCAGTCTCCTTCCTGGATCCTGCTGGGCCTGCTGTATGGGCCCTGCTTGGTCTCGGTCAGCAGATGGCAGCAGGCATGGGCACCTAGGGGACCCTGGCACATTCAGGGCCTGCAGATCAGAGGGCTGGTAGTGAGCAAGAGCAGGAGGGTGGTGATGGCAGTCAGGCACACTGAGGTGTGCCTGTGCGTGTGCACATCTGTGTTTGGTATGCACGCATGGCCTTGGAGGGCTTGTTGGTGGATTGCTGTGTCTCTGTATCTCTATTTGGTTCCTTTGAGCATGGCTGTGTGTGTACGGTTGTGTGCTCCCGTTTGTTCATGGGTACTTCTCTCTGGATATGTGTCTGGCCACCCACTGGGTGCTATCCAGGGTCCTCAAGGGTGTGCCTGTCTGGTGGCAGGTGATATTTCACTCCAGCAGGATTTCCTGGCCCCCTGAGGCTCTCCGAGTCTTCTACCCTGCCCAATTCTGCCCTCTCTCGGGGGTTCTTTACTCTGCCCCTCCCTCTGCCTGGAGGAAGTTGCTTCTCCCCCTCTGGCTGTGTGGGTGCCCACTGCCTTTTGGGCAGGGCCTGGGGAGGGCCAACCAATCCGATCTCTAGCTCCATCTCCGAGCTCTGAGCTGAGGGTGATGAGCGTGAGCCCTGGGTTGAGAAGATGAGTCATGGATGGCCACAGGGGTGGGCGGAAGCGGCCTGTGTGTCAGCATGATGCAGGGAAGTGTGCGCTCCTGCCCCCATGCACCTGACCTGCCCTCAGGGGCTTGGGCACCAGTGTAGCCATGAGAAGGCCCCCTGCCCAGGCTGTTCATACTCTTCTCCGGTACCCTTGGTTGGCACAGTTCCCGATAGGGAGCAGAATGGTCTCTGGGGCTCCAGACATCCCACTGGGGACCTTGGCCCCAGCATGATTCATCTCACCATGATCACGATCACTGATATTCATGAAGCTCTTCCTGCACCAGGCCCCGGACCACATACTATGCATGTATTAGTGCATTTATTCCTCAGAACAATCCGGTTCAATGAAGATAACAATCCTATGAGGTGAGTTCTAAAATCATCTCCATTTTATGAGAAAGCAGATGGTCAGAGAGGTTGGGTCACTTCCACAAGGTCACATAGCTAATAAGTGATGGAGCCGGGTTCTGAACCCAGGCCTGTTCCTTGCAATTGCTGCTGTTCCCCCTCTCTTCACAAAGCTGCATCCATCTCACCCTGGCAGTCACCCCTCAGCCTGTTACAGATCATCCCCTCTACACACGTCTCCCCAACCATCTGGTCCCCTTTGGATCATATCACCCCACTGTAAATACCTGTATAAAGGTATCCCTCTTTTATCCTCTACCTCCTCACCCCCCCACACAGAACAGGGATCTGTCCTGTTCACTGAAGTAGCCTCAGAACTAGCAGAGAGCCTGGAACACAGCGATGCAACAGACATTTGATGAATAAGTCAGTTAATGAAAGAAGATGGATCTGACTCCAGACCCAAGCTCTAAACCCCTACTCTGTACAGTCTTTCGCACCGTAGGGACCACTGCAGAGTGGCCAGGAGCATAGGCTCTGGAGCCAGCTTGCTTGGTTCAAATTCTGGCTCTGCCAGTGTTCTGGTTAGCTACTAATAAGCCACTCAATAAACCACCCAAAAGCTTAAGGCCGGAAACAATTTTTTTTTTTTTAAGTCAGGGTCTTGCTCTGTCATCCTGGGTAGAGTGCAGTGGCATCATCATAGCTCACTACAACCTCCAGCTCCTGGGCTTAAGTGATCCTCCTGCCTTAGCCTCACAAGTAGCTTGGACTATAGGCGTGCACCATGATGCCCAGCTGATTTGCCTAATTTTTCTATTTTTAGTAGTGATGGGGTCTTGCTCTTGCTCAGGCTGGTCTCCAACTCCTGAGCTCAAGCAGTCCTCCTGCTTCGGCCTCCCAGACTGCTAGGATTACAGGGGTGAGACACCACACCTGGAAGAAACAATTTATTTTGGTATTTATTTTGCTCATGAATCTGCAATTTGGGCAGGGCTCAGCAGGAATAACTTACACCTCTACTGAGCGTCATCTAGGGTGGTTCACGGTCCAGGGGCTGGAATCATCTGAAGGCTCAGTGGCTTACATGTCTGGTGTTTGATGCTGGCTGTCAGCTTGGGGGTCTTAGTTCCTCTCCACATGGGCCTCTCCATGTGCTCTCTCTGTGTGCTAGTTTGGGCTTCCTTCCGGCATGGTGGCTGGGGTAAGGGGCAAGCATCCCAAGAAAGAGAGCCAGGCAGAGTCGATTTCACTTTTTGTTGACGTAGCTTCAGAAATGATGCAATGTCACGTCTACTGTAGTCGTAGACCTGCCCAGATCCAAGAAGAAGGAACACAGACCCCATCTCTTGGTGGAGGGGTGTCATTGTCACATTGCAAGAAGAGCACAGGGGAGGGGAGATACGGTGTGGTCATCTTTGGAAGGTACAGTCTGCCATGGCCATTAACTAGGAGTGTGACCTTGAGCAAATCACTTAGTCTCTCTGTCCTCCCATGTCCCCATCTGTAAAATGGGGGTGCTGTCAGCCTGTACCTCATCAGGCCATTTCCTTAGCGGTGATGACACTTTGCCCATGAGTCCCCCTGGCCACAGGTAAGGCATTGGTCCAGGTTTTCACCAAACTACAGGGTCTGTCCCCAATTCCCACCCACTCTCATGTATCACAGGAGCACGTTACTGTGCAGAGCCGTCCTGGGGACGGGGCCTGTGACGGGTAGAGAAAGGGGAACTTGAGTGGAAGAGGCCTGTTCTGTCTCGGTTTGTTCTGTCATTCCAAGTCAGCCCTGCTCCCTTCAAAGGACCTCCACAGGACCAGTGTTGGTGGTGGAGGTGCCACGAGGCTGGGGCTCTGGAAGAATTGCTCTGGCCTCGAGGGTGGGTGGGGTGACCCCCATTAGGGTCCCCATCTTTGTCCAGGGAATCAGGGTAAATGAATCATGAACATGCTGTGTTTGAGCTGCGGGCTTTTTCAAAATAGTACCTGAGGGAGCTCCCTACCTCCCCACACCTACCTCCTCCACCTGCCAGAGGTGTGAGCCACCCACCCGCCCAGCTTGCCAGGCCCCAGCTTGCCTGGCCCAGGCTGGGGCTGTTCCTCTGCAGGGCATCAGCAGCGGGCCCAAGAAGGATCCTGGGGTCTGCTCGAGCCCCGCCTGGCAGAGTCTCACATCTAACCCTGCCTTCATCTGGGGCCTGCTCTGCTGCGAGCCTTCCTAAAGGAATGGCAAAAGGTTCAAAGCGGGGGCCTTGAGTTTGAATCCTGCCACTGCCACCTTCCAGCCCTGTGACCTTGGGCAAGCCTCTTAACCTCTTTGAGGCTCCGGTTCCTCACCGGGAAAGAGAATATGGTTGTGGCAAGGGTTTAATGGGGTAAAAAGTATGACATATCTAGCTCATGGGAGACTCGGAAGAAATGACAGAAATTATTCCTCACAGATGAAAAACCTGAGGCAGAGGGAGTTTAAGTAGTTCCCCCACAGCTGGGGCTGGAACCCATGTGTTCTGACACCAGGGAGTTGTTGCAGAATTCCCTGCACCGCCCCCGACCCCCAATCTTTGCCGGCGGGCAACAAGGCTGTGTCCTAGAAGTAGGAACAAGATAACTGCCTCCTTTCCTGCCTGCACCACCCGAACTTGCCTGCAGAGGGCGCTGGTGCCCGCCTTCTGGCCCGTCCTGGGGCAGGAAGTGCCCAGTGACTGTCTTAGTAGGAGAGGGTTGGGAGTGATCCAGCTGGCTGGAGGTGGGCAGGTGGCGGGGGTGGGGGTAGGGAAGGGCTGGCTGTGTGTGATATCCTTTAGTGAGACCACCCCCTTCAGACAGCCCGCAGTGCACAAGCCTTTCTACAGGGAATTCCAGGGCCACCAATGATAGTGGGAATGTTGTAGTGGATTTCATTCCAGTGTTTCTCACTGGAGCAGAATCATCTGGGGAGTTTGTGAAAGATGCAGATTCCCTGGTCCCACCCCAAAACAGTGGGGTCAGAATTTCAGTAGTCACACCAGCTGACAGGGTGACAGGTCTGTGCCAGGCACTGCTCTGCAGGCTGAACACGTGTTAACTTATGGACCCATCCCAGCAGCCCTGTGAAGGAGGTGCTATTGTTATTCCCATTTTATAGATGGGCAGGCCGAGACCCAGACAGATAAAGGACCTTGACCAAGGTCACACCACCAGCAAGCAGCAGGGCTGGGGTTAGATGAAACCCATGCTGTTCAGCCCTAAGTGGTTGTCAGTCCCAGTACATTTGAGAACCTGTGTCATAACCGTCGGCCTGCCCTCTTTCTTGCCTCCTTTTGCTTTCTGTTGTTTTTCATTATTTTAAAGGGTATTTTTTTTTTTTTTTGAGACAGAGTCTCACTCTGTTGCCCAGGCTAGAGTGCCATGGCATCAGCCTAACTTACAGCAACCTCATACTGCTGGGTTTGAGCAATCCTCCTGCCTCAGCCTCCTCAGTAGCTGGGACTACAGGCATGAGCCACCATGCCTGGCTAATTTTTTTTTCTATTTTTAGTTGCCCAGCTAATTTTTTCTATTTTTAGTGGAGACGGGGTCTCGCCCTTGCTCAGACTGGTCTCGAACTCCTGACCTCAAGCGATCCTCCCACCTCAGTCTCCCAGAGTGCTAGGATTACGTACATGAGCCACTGCGCCCAGCCTAAGGAGTACTTACTGAGTTTTTCTGATTGCAAAAGTAAGGCCTGTTCATTTTAGAAAGCTTAGAAAATTCAGACAGGCACAGAGAAGAAAAAAGCACAATCCATAATCCTGCCTCCTGAACAATATGGCCCTGAGCATATTATTTAGCTTGTTTTACTCCACCCTGAAATTTACTGTGACTGTTTTCCCACATCACTGTGTGTACTTCTGCACCTGCTTTATCTTGGCCGAAGTGTGCTCTGTTGTCGGGAGATGCTGTATTTCTGTAACCTGCCCCCTGCCGTTGGATACTGAGGTTGTTCCCAGTGTTTCCCAGTCATGACAACCGTGTGATCGAGACCTTGAAAGTACACCTGTGCAACATTTCTGAGTTTTTCCCCTTTGGATGGAGTAGAATTGGAAACAGAATCACTAGGTCAAAAGGCAAGCATACTTAAAAAAATCTTTTTACTGAAGCATAATGTACATATAGAGAAGTGCACATATTTTAAGTGCACAGGTTGATGAATTTCCACAAACTTGACACACTCATATAAAACCAACATCCAGATCCCAAAACAGGCTGTGACCTATACTCTAGAAGCCCCCTTGGCATGCACATTTGGAAGGATTCTGATTCATATCGTCAAATTCCCTCTAAGAAAGTTGTGTTTTGGTCTCCTTTATTTTTTTTTTTTTTACTTAGGATTGAAACACAAATTCTTTGCTTAAAAGCAGAGAGGATGGAAGAGCCATCTGGAGTCAGCAGTGAGAGACCTTGGTCCTCCCTGTCTGGGTTAAGACCGACTTCCCCTCAGGGTAGAAGGGTGGACCCCAGGCTGGGGTCAGTGGTCAGTTTGAACTCTAAACCTTGAGTTCAAATTAGTTTGTTAAAAATGTCTTTCTCACCCAGGCTGGGGTACAGTGGTGCAATCATAGCTCAGTGCAGCCTTAAACTCCTGGGCTCAAGCGATCCTCCTGCCTCAGCCTTCTAAGTAGCTGGGACTACAGGCATGCGCCACCATGCTTGGTTAATTTCTTATTTTCTGTAGAGAAAGGATCTCATTATGTTGCCCAGGCTGGTTTCAATACTCCTGGCCTCCTGCCACTTTGGTCTCCTGAAGTGCTGGGATTGCAGGCATAAGTCACAGCACCTGGCCTAAATTTTGATAGATTGTATTAGTCAGGGTTTTCAAGAGACATAGAACCAATAGGATATATAGGTAGGCAGATAAAGATTTATTATGAGAGATTGGCTCACGTAATTATGGAGGGTTAGAAGTCCCACAGTGTGTAAACTGGAGACCCAGGAAAACCAGTGATAGAGTTCCAGTCCAAGTCCTAAGGCCCAAGAACTAGGAGCACTGATGTCCAAGGATGGAATAATATGGATGTCTCAGCTCAATTACAAAGTGAGCTTGCCCTCCTCCACCTTTTTGGGCCCTCAACAGATTGGATGATGCCCACCCACATTGGTGAGTATGATCTTCTTTACTCAGTCTACCAATTCAAATGCTAATCTCTTCTGGAAACATCCCATGGACACACACAGAAATAATGTTTGCCAGCTATCTGGGCATCCCTTAGCCCAGTCAAGTTAACATATAAAATTAACCATCATGTAGATAGTGCCAAATATCTACACATTAATGGGACGATACCTGTGTCCTTATACCCTTATACCATTATCAAAGTTTGTGTGTGTGTGTGTGTGTGTGTGTGTGTATGTGTGTGTGACAGAGTCCAGTCTGTTGTCCAGGCTAGAGTGCAGTGGCATCATGATAGCTCACTGCAACCTCAAACTCCTGGGCTCAAGTGATCCTCTTGCCTCAGCCTCCCAAGTAGCTGGGACTATGAGTGTGTGCCACCATACCCAGCTAATTTTTCTATTTTTTATAGAAACAGGCTCTCACTCTTGCTCAGGCTGGTCTCAAACTCCTGGCCTCAAGCAGTCCCCCTGCCTTGGCCTCCCAGAGTGCTGGGATTACAGGCACGAGCCACTGTGCCCAGCCTCAAGGTTTTTTAAAACTTTATTATTGGGTGGGTAAAAGTGATACGTTATTATTGTTTAAATTTTTTTTTTGACGAGACAAGGTCTTACTCTTGCCCAGGCTGGAGTGCATTGGCAAGATCATAGCTCACTGTGGCCTCAAAATCTGGAGCTCAAGTGATCCTCCCACCTCAGGCTCCTGAGTAACTGGGATGACAGGTGTGATCCACCGTGCCTGGGTATTTAAGACTTTTTTTTTTTTTAATTTTATTGGGGGAAACTACAAAACATTTACAGTACAATGTTTACAGTCACAATTTGTAGTGAGCTAATTTCCCTAAATATATTACCACTCAAGTTGACTTATCTTGTTACATTCAAAAACCTACTCTGTCAAAGTAGTCCAGAGAGTACATACATAGTGCTTTTTAGTCTGCAACCACATATTGCTAGCAACTCGCTTGGTGGACGGGTCTTGCTGAACAGATAAGGATAAATTGTGCAATCATCATTTGTCTGGGTCCTGCTGTTGGAACCCAGTTTTCACAAGTACTTGGCTTGCAATCAATCTGTCCTTATCTTGCTTTTCAGTGCTTGTGTGGTGGGAAATTCAGTCTGGCCCTTGAGATAGTGCAGAAGGGCAGTGATCTGTGCATTGTAAATCACTATGCAGGTGCTAGATGCTGTTTTATCTTGACCCCAAGGTGTGAATTCCTAACTGCTGTGGGTTGCTGGCTTGGAATGCCTACTGTGCCCTGTTTCCCTGGAGATCAGAGTGCCTTTCTCTGCCATCGTCCTGCCATCATCCTTGATCTTCACCTGGCTTATGAAGGAAGCAGAGGCCAATCTAAGTCTCTCTTTTGATGAATGGTAGATTGAAGCCTCGAAAGAGTAGGTCACCTGTGCAGAGTGACTTGGTGGTGGAGCTGGGATGAGAGCTGAGCTCCATGGGGACAGTACTGGTGCCAGCTTGCACTGTAAGGAGAGGAGACGATGTAGGCTGGAAGATCTGGTGCCTGCTTCTCTGGGGCCTCTGTTTCCTGAACTTCCTGTAACTGCCGCATCCCCTCGCCTGGGAAAGGAGCTTGTCTCTTCTTCAGCTCTGGTGGCTGCAAGGTCCAAGCTGCCCAAGCAGAAGAAACCACACTGTCCCTTCCTTCCCTTCTGCCCCAAGGGCCTGGGGACATAATGGAGGGGCCACTGCTGACAGGAGCCTGGGCTGCCTCTCCTCCTCTGAGCCCAGCTCCGCCTGCCTTGAAAGTCCATAGAGCTGGATGGGTTCCCTGGGGCTCTGCTCTGGGGCTGGGGCTCTGGCTGGGACTTGCTCCCAGGTTGGTCCTCCAGGAACACCCACAGCCCTGGTGACCTGTGACCCAAAGCAGGCCCTGGGAAGGGTCCATCATCGAGAGAGCAACATCGAGAGAGGAGCCCATCTGGCTAGGTGTTGGGAAGACCTGGGCACTTGCTCTTTTCTGCTTCATTGTTGTTCTCTCTCCTTGGTTGAGCTTTGCCTTTGGGGCCTTATTTTTCCCATCTGTAAAATGGGCACACGTCAGGCATGGTGGCTTATGCCTGTAATCCTAGCACTCTGCGAGGCCGAGGTGGGCGGATCGCTCAAGGTCAGGAGTTTGAAACCAGCCTGAGCAAGAGCGAGACCCTGTCTCTACTAAAAATAGAAAGAAATTAATTGGCCAACTAAAAATATATAGAAAAAATTAGCCGGGCATGGTAGCGCATGCCTGTAGTCCCAGCTACTTGGGAGGCTGAGACAGGAGGATTGCCTGAGCCCAGGAGTTTGAGGTTGCTGTGAGCTAGGCTGATGCCACGGCACTCTAGCCCGGGCAACAGAGTGAGACTCTGTCTCAAAAAAAAAAAAAAAAGGACCCTGCCTGACTTATGCATTTCTGTGGGCTCCAGAATTGGAGCGGGGGGCAGCTTTGAGCAGACAGCCATGAAGCTGGATGAATTTTGTCAAATTCCTTAACCTCTCTGAGCCTCAGTGTCCCCAACTGTAAAATGGGATAGCAGTGGCACCATCTCAGAGGAGGTTGTGAGATGAGATGAGCTAAGCCTTTCGGCCAGCACTGGCCCACTGTAAACTCACACATGCGGGTGCTGCCCCCAGCTCCCTTGTCCCCATAGCTTGTCTTCGTCACTGCTTTGACCTCCTGGCTGCCGAGTCAGCAGAGCTCTGGGAGGAAGCTGGGCTGTGCTGTGGTGGGGCCGGAGGGCTGGGCCTCCTCGCAGAGCGCTTCCCTTTTCTCTTGACTAATAGTCCTTCCCAGAGAGCCCACGGCCCCTTCGCTGCCCACCCCGCACAGAAGAGGAACCAGGGGTCAGAGCTGGGGGTCAGGAAGCTGAGAGGGTCTGAAGCAGGGGTGGAACCCTAAGGGGTAATAATTATAACAGCTCCCATAAGGGTGTTGGAGCCCTTGCAAAGTGCTTACGCTTGCTGGTAACTTGTGAGGTTGGTGGCAGCCACCACGTATAGAGGCGAAACCCGTGGCCTAGAGAGGTCAGGTGGTGTGCTTGAGGTTGCAGGGCTTCAAGCTTGAGAGACTGGAGCTGAGAGAGGGAGAGTGGAGAAGGCTCTAGAATGGCTCTCACCACCCTTCCAGAGCTCACGGAGTAAATGAAAAGCCGTCTGGGAAGCTCCTTCTCTTGTTCCAGGCCCTTACTCCGGGGCTGAGGGGGGTGCTGGGTGCTTCTGGCTTCTCCAGGGGTCCTGGGTCCCAGCGGCGTGGAGGCAGCCCAGGAGGCCGTCAGTCCTGTGCCTACTGACGCAGCCAGGCTACCGCCACTCCTTGGCCGGGTGTCTGGGTCCTTTTGTGGCTGCCAGGAGCCAGAGTCCCAGCTGGGGAAAGCCAGCCTCAGGGTGGCAGCAGCTGAGGCCTTGAAATGCAGCCGCTGCCTTGTCCCCAGGCTGTCCTGCTGCCCTTCAGATGTTTGGGCCTGGGCCTGAGTCCTTCCTGGTCCAGGTGTTCATCCCTGGGTGTCTGCCTAGGCTGTGAAGCCCTGTATGAGAGCATCTGTCGGCTTTGTGTTCCCTGAGAATACGTGTGATGGACAACATTCACGTGTGGTCAGTGTGGGCGGTGGGGTGTGCCCCGGTGTGATGGGACTGTTGCCCCACCTCTCACACGTGAAAGCACATCAAAGCACACTCTGAAGATATGCTCACCGTCAACTTCCTCTAATAGATAAAGCAGCAAGTAATTTGCAAAAGGAATTTTGTTATTCGCAACTCACGGGATGCCCACTCCAGCAACTTTGGGGCGAGGCTGTGAGCTGTGTCTGGCTCACCCTGGTGCCTTCTGCACCTGGCCTGGACTTGGCCTAGAGCAGGAATCAGTGTCGCAGGGGGCGGAGGGGAGAAGGCAGAAGGGACAGTGGGCCGATCCTTCTCACTTGCATTTATTTTCTCATCAAGCTCTTCTTCCTAGTGCAGACTTTCTCAGTGGAGAGTGAGAGATATAACTCATGCTGGCTTTAGGAATGCAGGGACATAGTGCTGCCTCTTCTCCGCCCAGGGGTCAGCTGGCTTCTGGCACAGCCGGGTCCAGGAGCTCAGATGATGCCCTTAAGACCTGATCTTTCTCCTGCTTTTGTCTCTGCCTTTCTGCAGGTTGGTTTCATTTTCCTGCAGTCTCCACAGCCCCAGGCTTTCGTCCTGTGGTTTAGCAGGGGAAGTGTCCTGGGATCCAGTCTTACTGGGTCCGCTTAGGTCACTGCAGCCAGGAGAGTGGAAGCCCTGGTTGGCCGGGCCTGGTCAGATGCTCCCTGCTGACCCTGGGGCGGATTGAGTGCAGAGGGCTTCTTCTCAGAGGGAGGCCACATGGAGGCAGGGCAGGTAGGACCCAAGGCGCGCACGGCACTGTTGAACACCTGCTGAGTGTGGGTTGGGTGCAGCGGGGTGAGAGGCACTCGTGGCTCTCTGGAGTGGGTTTCCAGCAGGAAGCCAGCGGGCTGAAGCCACCCCAGGGAGTGAACCACAGAGTCCTCCTTTCCTGGGGCAGAGGTGGGGATGGAGGGGGAAGCCTGAACCAAGGACTTTGGGGCTCCCCTGCTGGGGGCCACCTGCCTTGGAGGAAGGGAGCCACTCCCCACCCCTGCACTGGGCTGGGACCCCGAAGCTGCTCCCCCAGCCCACCCAGGGTGCTGCATTAGGGCCCTGTAGTGTCCCCTGCTGCAGCAGGGTCCAGAAAATAGAAATCTTTGTGCCCTTTGTCCACAGCCTATGGTTGGCCCCTGGCACCTTAGCACAGAGTCTCTGACTTCTGAGTGTAGCAGGTCCTGGGCAGGAAACTGCGGGGAGGGTTGGCCAGAGAGAGGCCAATGGTGGCAGCTGTGGCAGCTCAGTTCCCTTTCTCCACCGCCTGGGGCGGGGCGGGGGCCTGGCGCGTGGCTGTGCTCACCTACCCCAGTATCCGAGGTAGTGTATGTGCCACTCCCCGCTAAGGGGCTGTCATTAGTAAGCGCCTGCTGTGTACCTGGCATGGCCAGCACTGGTACTTGCAGAGATGAGGACTCGCACCATGGTTCAGCTGGAAAGACAAACACACCTGCACACAGATGCTGCCCCCCACCCCCCACTGTAGGCACGGGGCATGGTGCTGCTCTGAGCTCTGTCTGGGCACTCGGGGTCTGACAAGTTCGGATCTGTGCCCAAGTGTATGTATGTATACGTATGAATACACCTTACAGATGTGCGTGCAGTCTGAGGGTGTTGATGTGTACATGTGAGCACATGTGTCTATCCGTGTGTGCATGTGTCTGTATGGGGATTGTAAGCACATGAGAGGTGTGTGCAGGTGTCTCTGTTAATGCCTGTACATACCTGCATGTGAGTGTGCATTTGTGTGCATGAGTGTGCAGTGCCTGTGCTCACATGTATGCAGGCACCTAATGACATGTATGTGAGCATGCATGTACTCATGTACCCGGTGCATGTATATGTGCCTGTGCATGTGTATCCCATGTGTGCCTATACACACGTGTGTGTGTGTATACTTAAGTCCATGTGTGCTGGTGCGGTTACATGTGTGTGGCTGGTTTATCCAGCACGTGCTGAGCTATGTTGGGGCAGGCAGGTAAAGGTCCCTGCCTCAGGCAGCCCCTGGGAAGCTCCCTGAGGCTCCCAGCTGGGTCCCTCCTCCCTCCCAGGCATGGTCGTGGGAATCCTCGAGGCTCCTTTGGGTTCCAGGAAGCCAGGGCTGTGTGGGCCGAGCTGCCAACTGGGGCTGTGGAGCAATCTGCCAGCCGAGCCCCTTCCGGAGCTGTGGGTTCCTCTGGGTGTGGGGAAGCTGCCCTCCACACCCTCCTCTGCCTGTCTTGGTGCCTCTGGGAGGGCAGGACACACCTCCCACCCCTGCAGCCTCACCCACAGGAAGCTCGGGTTGGGGGACAGGCGAGGTGGGAGGCGCCACGCTGGGCGCCCCGCCCTGTGCTGGCACTGACCCTGCTGCACCACGGCCCTCTCGCGGACAGCCCCGGGGACGTTGCTGGGACCCGGGGCCGGGTGATCACAACCATGTTTGGCCGGAAGCGCAGTGTCTCCTTTGGGGGCTTCGGATGGTGGGTGACAGACGGGAGGGCGGTTGGATGATGGAAGCGAACTTAGAGGTGTAGTCTTGTTGGGCGCCTGGGCTGCCTCGGGGAGCAGAGGGGCTCGGACTGTGCCTCAGAGCGGGGTCTGCAGGCGCCCCGCAGGTAGAGCTGGAGGATCCTGGTGGGGACATCAGAAACTGTAAGCTTTCCTCGCTGTCCTGGGGCACAATCTGCCAGGGAATGCAGGAGGTTGGAGCTGGCTGCCTGTGGGCAGGTCGAAGCGTGAGTGTGTATTACTGTCGTTGGATGTGTCTTGTCAGTGGGTTCCCGTGTGTGTGTGTCTGGGATTATTTGTGAATGTGTGTGCATGCACCTGAGCCTGTGTGTGCAGGCATGCGTGTGTGACAGCGACTGCCTGTCTGTGTGACTGTGTGTGAAGCGTGTGCCCATACATGTTATCACATGTGCACTCCGTGTTTCTGAGCAGGTGCCCCTCTGCACCTCTGGTCTTCTATGGCCATGTGTGCTCGAGTCTGTGCATGTGTGTCATGCTCCTGTCTACGCCGTTGTTGTGACCTCCTGGCGGAGGAGTCTTGGCCCCCTGGACCTCCGGGCTGCCTGGGCTCTGGGGCTGAGTTGTGAGAGGAGGGGCAGGCCCGCCCCAGCTCAATCTGCGCCCCAGCCTCCCGCGTGGCCCCCAGGGCCACCTTTTGCCTCTAAACTTCTGTCTGGGAGAAGGAAGATGCACTTTCCTTCCCAAGGGGCCAGAAGGTGGGGGGACCGAGGTCAAAGGCTTGTCTCTGGTGACCAGCTGCTGGCAGCTTCTCCCCAGCTAGGGAACAGAGTCTAGTGGTTTTCATTATCGGTTTCCTTTCAGCGTCTGGGCCTGGGGCGTTGTCAAACTGGGAGAGGGTGTGGGGGAGGGCAGCCAGAGGGTGTCCTGGGCTATTAGGTGGGCTATTAGGGGTGGCACGGAGAGAGACGGTGGGGGGCACAGGAGGGCTGGGGAGGGCGACCCTGTTCCCCGGGGCAGGTCCTCAAGTCCATCCGTGTGCAGCTTCGTGTTCCCTTTCCCCTTTGACGGCACTTTGCAGTCCGTCCTCAGGCAAGCGGGGGTTGTGCGCACTCCACGTTTGGCAGATGGGACAGTGAGGATGAGCCGATGCCAGGTGTGGCACTGTGTGGCCTCGTGGCTGCTCATGGGCCATCCCTGATGCCTGGGCCAAGGCGCTGCCGTCCCGAGGGTGGCTGCCGTCTGGGAAGCAGCCGAGACCTGCCTTCCTCTGGAAGGTGTGGCGCAGACAGAGGGACAGTCATTGGAAACCTCCCTTTGCAAGGTCCTGGGCCTCAGTTTAGTTTCACCCCAAATGAATCCCTGTGTATCGGGATGGCTGCTCCAGAGCCTTGGGAAAAATTCAGGCCTGAGGTTTGAATCTGGCCAGGTAAGGGGGAGAACAGGAGTGTGGCCACCCAGGGCCCCCCGTGAGGCAAAGATGAAGGCGGGACAAGAGCCCCAGTATGCCCAAGAAACCCCCGTGTGCTAACCACAGTGTCCACTGGCTGTGGGTTCCAGGACGGCAGGAACCCTCCGTGTTATTCACCGTGGTCTCTTGGATGCTTGGCACATCACACGTGCTCAGCAGGAGCTTGTGCACTGGCTAAGTGAGGTGTTTTGCACCCAGCAGGCATTTGGTTGGGGCCGCGTGCGTTCGAGGGGATGGCAGGGCCTTCTGGTGGGGCTGGAAGGTTGGTGCAAGCAAGAGGGCTGGATGGGAGTTTGGGCATTCTCTGAGGATGGTTGTCAGCTGGCGGGGATATCACAGATTTCTGGAGCCCTCCAGACACTGAACATAATCTCCGGGGTGGTATTTTTAAAACTCCATTGGATGCAGGGTGGATCACCACTGGTATCAAGGGCAGACAAGGTGATGAGGGTGAGGGGGGTGACCCAGGGGAGGGACTTGGGTGCCCTGAAAGAGAAAAGCCCCGCAGCCACCACTCCATCTCCTATCTCAGCCTTGCCCAAACCGCAGGCCCCGCCCTCCTGGGGCCACACCCCAGCGTGGGAACCCTGGTGGGCAGGCTGCCGGGTAGGCGTGGATTGGGCTGGGGCCAGGGGCCGCTGTGATCCAAGGAGCCGGTGGGCGGCATGGTGGCTGGGGCTGACCAGACAGAGGTCGGGAGGGCACACACCAGGAGTCCGGGGCTCGTGCTGACTCCCCCTTGCCTATTGAGGAACTTGAAGAAGACACTTCCCCTCTCTGGGTCTCAGTTTCCCCATGTGTCAGCTCAGAATTTCTGCCTCATCCAAAACACAGCGATGTTGTAAGAATTAAAAGAGATTCCTTGATAAAATGTAAAATGTAAGGGCTTATCATTAGGGGTTACCAGTGGGTAGCTCTGGGTTGGAGATGATCCAGCAGAATGTGGGGGTCTGACTCCCGGTCAGATCTGGGGATCTGGGGGGCTGCATGGGAGAGGAGGCGGGTCTGCATGTCAGAGGGAATGGGGGCCCAGGGCTAGAGCCTCAGGGACCAGTAGTAGAAGGGCCAAGGAAGGGGCCCAGGAGGGAGTGAGGGGAAGAAACTGGAAGGGTTGTGGGCCAGGACGCTGGGGATGCAGCTTGCATTGCTCTTGGGGACTGCAGCCAGGTGTGGGGAGCTTACTCAGAGCGACAGGATCCCGCCTCAGCTCCAGGCCTCAGGGCCGACTTGTGAGGGCTGGCACGGCTCCCTGTCCTCGCCATGTGGCCCGACACCTCTCCTCTCCGCCTGTCGTCATGTGTTTGGGAAGCTTGAGGCAGAGCTGAGCTGGCTAGACAGGGTTGCCTGAAAGAACTTTCCAGGATTTTAAGCATCCTGGAGGCAGTGGTGATTTTGGTGACACTGACATAGGTTTTGGCACTGATAGTGATGGTGACATGGATTATGATGATGACGCTGGTGATGACACTGCGGGGGTGACACTGTTAGTGATGGTGGCATGTGGTGACATGGATAGTGATGGTGACACTGACAGTGAGGTGATGCTGATGGTGACACTGACGGTCCTGAGCCCTAAGCAGGGGCTCAATGGGACTATGGCCCACCTTTCCTTCCCCAGAGAGGGAGGAGGGGCCTCTTTGTAGCAGCCATAAGGGCTGGCATATGCAGGGGGTAAAAATAGAAGCTCAGCAGCGCCGCCTCCTCTTCCAGCGAGGGCGGGCACAGGCTGGGGGTGGAGGAGCTGGCTGCTGGGATAGTCTGCAGCAAACGTGATCCTCCCGGCTCCGAACTCCCGGGTCTGAGGGAACCCACCTGCCAATTCTCCCTGAAGTCTACTGTCGGGTTCTATCCCAGGAGTGGGGTCTGCCTCCCCGGATCTGTCCCTGGTGCTGGGGATGCTTGCATCTTCCCAAAGCAGAAGCCCACAAAATAGTGATATCCACCTGCCACTGACCCATGAAGCTGGGTTGCAGAGTCCTCTTGTGGGGGTAGCAGTAATGAAGGGAGAGGCTGTATGCAAAGTGCTTAAGATCCTTGGGTCTGGAGTCAAATACCTGGATTCAGACTGGGCCAGTGATTTTACCCTCTGAGGCTCAGTTTCCTTATCTCTAAAATGGGGAGATTAATGGTAGTCATCTCATAGGGCTTCGTGTGGGCCCAGCCCTCCCAGAACTCACAGTCCTCCCTTCTTCAGCTGGGGGTGGGGAGCCTGCCCCTGTAGCAGCTGTCCCCTGCACAGCCATGCTGGTCTGGTGGTCTGGGCTGGCCTAGGATCCCCTCCCCTGCAGGTGCAGGGTGGAAGCCTTCAGCCCCGGCACTGACCGAAGCCCTTGCTTTCTCTTGGCAGGATTGACAAGACCATGCTGGCGAGTCTGAAGGTCAAGTAAGTAGCTACTTCCTGTTCTGTGAAGGTCAGAGACGATGGGAGACCAGAGTCCTGTGGGGCCTTCATTCCCCCGACGTGGGGGAAACGTGAGAGGGGTTGTCGCATTTGTCAGATTTCAGTCTGAGTCTGTGGGACTTCTGGGATGGAGGAGGCTGCACCAGGCTCTTGATTTCTGGGGTGTCTGGGGCAAGGCAGAGGCAGGAATGGAAGCAGCAGGGACCAGTATGGTGGGAATGTGTGTAGCAAGTGTGACTTTCAGGCTGCAGATTTAGGAGTGTAAGAGAGATAATTTTCTTTTCTATCACTTTAATTTCTATGTGAAGTCCCAACCCTATCACACTGTCATTCTGCCATTCCCCAGAGAAAGAGAGAGAGAGAGAGAGAGAGAGAGAGAGAGAGAGAGAGAGAGAGAGAGTGTGTGTGTGTGTGTGTGTGGTGTCAGCTGCTTTTTGAGTCATCTGTTACCAGACATATGTCATGCTGGCCAGCTTTGCCCTGGGGCTCTCTGAGGCTTCCACACCAGACTCAGGGTCTGGGAATTGTCTGCCTCGGTTTACCGTGTATTCCAAGGTCTGTCCAGGCACACCCCTCTCCTAGAACCTCTGACCTCTCTTCCCTCACCGTCTTCCTTCCTTTTCTTTCTTTATTTCTGGCCAAACCATTTTGTCTGCATCCTGATCCTCTTTCTCCTTGTTTTTTAAACAAAAAAAAATCCCCTTTACTCTGTTTCTCCTTTGAGACTTAAGAGTATCGCCTACTTCCTTCTGCATCCTTCCCTTGGCGCAATGAGTACGACTATCACCTGCTCCAACTGAGTGACTTGAGAAGGAATTTCTAGGAGGAAAATAGCATTGGCCACTGGTTCAAAATATTCTCCTGCTGCATGTGCAGGAAGAATGCCTCCAATGGGTTGCCCTCCTTCAGAGGCAGCTCTTTGGGGCTGTCACGCCCCCATGTCAGAGGAAAGGTTTTCCTGGCTGGTCTCCCTACCACGCCATTCAGTTGCCAGCACTGACTGTGTATTTCTGGATACAGGTCCCTGGGCAAAGCACAGCCAGGCATGAGGGCTGGCATACATAAGGGTCAAAAGAAGAGGCTTCCCAGTTTGGTTTGTGTGCTCAGAAAGGTGAGGGTGGGCATTAGCAGGGCTGGAGGACAAACTGCTCCTGCCCTTTGAGAGTTTTCCATGTCTCTGTAGAGTTGACACCAGGAGTGCCTTGGAACAGTCGTAGAAGACTGCTGGGAGGAGGTGGCTTCTAAAGCAGCTCTTAAAGGTGGGGCAAGACAGTGGGCCCCCCATGCCTGTGCTGGCTTGGCATGGCGTGTGCCTCAGAGCAGCCCAGTGCTCAGGGCAAGTCACCCTGGGCAGGACACTTCCCTTTCCTGGGCTTGTTTCCATATCTTTTGTCCAATGGGCACAACAATGTCTGGCCTTCCTAGAGCTTCCCAGAGCACGTCTGCACATTGAATGAGATGATAGATGTGAGAGTTGCTAAGAGGTATAAAGTGGGAGGAGTGTTCTTTTGGTGAGGTGTTGGGACATCTGGTTCAATTTCATGAGCATTTATTGAGGATCTGTTTGTTTGAACTGGTAAATATAATATTTGTAACCTGGAAGAGAACCAGTTATGAGTTAGAGGGAAAGGTGGGGGGCATGGGCCACTGTTGAGATTGGGACCCCAGTGGGGTCTCTGGGTATCTGGGGAGGTGGCATTGAGATGATGGTTTGGGACAGTGTCTAGCACTGTGTTCCTAGTTTTATTGGTTAAGATTCTTTTGATTGCAAGAAACAAAACCCCAGTGTAATCTGGTTAAACAAGAGATGGAATTTATGGAAAAAGTTCCAGGGTGCCTCAGGGAACCCAAGGGGAAGAAGTGGAGCTACAGCTGGGGAGGGGTTGAACCGGGAACTGGAAACCTATCCCTTTCAAAATCCCAGCTAGCTTCTTTGCAGACATTGATAAGCTGATCCTAAAACTCACATATTCAAGGATAAAGTGGAGAAAGAAGAACAAAATTGGAGGACTCACACTTCTTGATTTCAAAACTTATTGCAAAACTACCATAATCAAGACAGTGTGGTACTGGCATAAAGGTAGACATATAGATCAATCCAATAGAATTCAGAGCTCATAAATAAACCCTCACATTTATGGTCAATTGATTTTCAACAAAGGTTCCAAGACAATTCCATGGAGAAAAACAGTCTTTCAATAAATGGTGCAGGGACAATGGGATATCTACATGCAAGAGAATAAATTGGACCCCTCTCTTATACCATATACAACAGTG
Source organism: Lepilemur ruficaudatus (assembly GCA_963574885.1). Classification (NCBI taxonomy): domain Eukaryota; kingdom Metazoa; phylum Chordata; class Mammalia; order Primates; family Lepilemuridae; genus Lepilemur; species Lepilemur ruficaudatus. The sequence continues at coordinate 3,541 of CAUYRT010055214.1, read as the reverse complement.
AACTCAAAAGGGATCAAAGACCTAACTGTAAGAGCTAAAAATAATAAATCTCTTAGAAGAAAATGTAGGGGTAAATCTGTGTGGCCTTAGATAAGGAGTTAGTTGCTTAGTTGTGACACCAAAAGCACAAGCAACAATAATAATAAAAAAATAGATAAATTGGGCTGGGCGCGGTGGCTCACGCCTGTAATCCTAGCACTCTGGGAGGCCGAGGCAGGCGCATTGCTCAAGGTCAGGAGTTCAAAACCAGCCTGAGCAAGAGCGAGACCCTGTCTCTACCAAAAATAGAAAGAAATTAATTGGCCAACTAAAAATATATAAAAAATTTAGCTGGGCATGGTGGCACATGCCTGTAGTCCCAGCTACTTGGGAGGCTGAGGCAGAAGGATTGCTTGAGCCCAGGAGTCTGAGGTTGCTGTAAGCTAGGCTGATGCCACAGTACTCACTCTAGCCCAGGCAAGAGAGCGAGACTCTGTCTCAAAAAAAAAAAAAGATAAATTGAGCTTCATCAAAATTAAAAAATTTTGTGCCGCAAAGGATACAATCAAGAAAGTGAACAGACAACACACAGAATGGGAGAAAATACTGCAAATAATTTATCTGATAAGAGACTCATATCTAGAGTATATTGATATAAAGAACTCTTACAACTCAATACAAAAACAAATAACACAAAAAAATGGGCAAAAGATCTGTATAGCCATTTCTCCCAAAGAAGATATATAAATGGTCAATGAGCATATGAGAGAAGATGTTCAACATCATTAGCCATCAGGGAAATGTAAATCAAAACCACAATGAGATACCGCCTCACACCCACTAAGAATGGCTATAATGAGTCAGTCGATGTGGTAAAAGGGTGTGCAGAATGACCTCCCTGTCAGTAGGTGGTGCTTGCTGGGAGGAGCAGACTAGAGTGTTGTTTTTGGGTCCTGTAATCAGCTCTGGTTCCTCTGGAGAGGCGCTCTAGTGCCTCACGTGGTGGTGGTGCCCTGGGATTTCCAGGTGTGTCCTTATTCTCCACCTCAGTGGGGGCGGGTCTGGGAGTGAGTCTGGGCGGACAATGTGGAGAAATTGGAACCCTTTTACACAGCAGTGGGAATGTAAAATGATGCAACTGCTTTGGAAAACAGTCTGGTGGTTCCTCAGAAGGTTAAAACATAGAGTTACCATACGACCAGCGATTAAACTCTTAAGTATATACCCAAGAGAAATGAAAACCCGTCCACACAAAAACTTGTCCATGAGTGTTCATAGCAGCATTATTAATAACAGTTTAAAGTGGAAACAACCCAGATGTCCATCCACAGATGAGTAGATAATTGAAATGTGATCTAGCCGTACAATGGAATATTATTGGGCCATGAAGATGAAAGAAGTACTGATACTTATAACATGGATGAACCTTGAAAACATTATGCTAAGGGAAAGAAGCCAGACACAAAAGACCACATGCTGTTTGATTCCATTTACATGAAATGTCTAGAAGAGGCACATTGATAGAAATATTGTAGTTTAGGGTTAAGGTTAGGGGCTTGTTGGGGGAGGAGTGAATTGTAAAGGCTTTTTGGGGGAATGATGAAAATGTTCTGGAATTAGATAGTGTGTAATGATAGTAGTAATGGCTGCACAACCTTGTGAATGTACTAAAACCCTTGAATTATATACTTTAAAGTGGTATATAAATTATATCTCAATAAAGCCATCAAATAGAATCTGATTGGTCCAGCTCCTGGTGGTGTGTAGTCCTAATTCAATCAATTTAGCTGGAGAGATGGGGTCATATGGATGAAATGTCGCTATGTGGGAGGGGTTAGTTCTCAGGGAAGAAAAATGGGCCGTGAGATGGACAGACACCGTGAGAGATTTTATCGAGCCACCCCAATACCCTTGGGACTAAAGTAAGATCAGTTCCCACCCCCCTCTCCATTGGCAGTATATGGAATTCTGCCCAGATGCCTGGGGTGTGGTTCTGCTCACTGTGGCAGGTCAGTTAGGCAGCCAAATGCACACTGCTGGGGCTCCCCTGGGTACCAAGAAGCCTCCTTCCTTTGCCTCTGCTGGGTGAGCATCTTTCCTTCTACTGGTGCAGCCTGTCAAGTTCTGCGCTGAGCAGTGGACATTCCCGAGCTGTGGCCGGTGCTCCCTGATTGCCGTGGTCCCTCCCCAGGGACCTGGTGCTCTTGACATGAAGACAGTCAGCCATGGAACTGCTGGAGGCACCCCTGAGGCATGCAGCTCTGAAGATGGGGGCTCTGGCCCCACCGTTATGAAGCACTTGCTCTGTGCTAAGCTTTCATTGAGCTGTTTTCCTGAGGCTTTGCAGCCATCTCATGAAGCAGGGACCATCACTGTATGCATTTTACAGATGAGTAAACAGAGGCTTGGAGAGTTTAGGAAACTTGTTCAAGGTCATGGAGTTGGGATTTGAATCTGGGTCTGTGCTTTGTGGCTGGTTCCGTCCAGGGTGGAGCTGAGTGGTCCAGTGGCACCTACCTCCCTGCCCGACTTCCCTACTTTTTTTCCTGGTGTGTTCCTGGGCTGTGTATGTAGAGTCCTTGGCCAAAGCATGCACCTCTGCCTTACAACACCATGGGAGAGGGTGCCCCTGGCTTCCTGGGGCTTATCCCCCTGCCAAAGGCCTAATAAATTATGTGTCTGTAGTGCCTGGATGAGGAGGACCCTTAGAGGCAAGGACTTACTTAACTGCCGTGGGGGGCCAAGGGGCATGGGCCATGCAGGAACACTGGAGGGGGGTGGTGACACAACCCTGCAGGAGAAAGAGGCTTGCAGTGTGTGTTGGCAGGCCCAGATCATAGCCCTAGGCTAACAAATGGGCAAATTGTTAACCTGTCTGGGTCTCAGTTTCCCTGTCTTTAAAGTGGGAGGATTGGACTAATGTACAACCTGCTCCCTTCCAGCCCTGACACTCTAGGAGTTTACATTTGTGGCTTACATCCCTTTGTATTGCTTGCAGGCCCGTGGCGGTGGTAGGCGCTCGTGGTTGAGTAAGGGAATACCTGCACGCGTGAATGAACGTCTGTGAGAGCCGGGGCTCCGAGCGCTTCATCTCTGGCTCCCTAGGGCCTGACACAGCGCTTGGCACAAAGCAGGTTCTCGGTCCATATTTGCTGAGTGAATCAGCTGTGGGCCGTCATGCTCGGCCCATCACAGACAGGTGGAGGGGTGGAGGGAGAGAGGCAGACTTAGCCTGTGGGGCTCCCCCTTCTCCGGTCTGCTCTGGGCGCCAGCTTGGGACAAGGTCCTTGTCTGCAGTATTGGGTCAGACTAAACTTCCTCAGAGGAGGGCTTGGGTTGGTGGGGACAGGTGTCTGAGGTTTTTTCTTCAATCTTTTTTTTTTTTTTTTTGAGACAGAGTCTCACTCTGTTGCCCCGGCTGTAGAGTGCCGTGGCATCAGCCTAGCTCACAGCAACCTCAAACTCCTGGGCTCAAGTGATCCTCCTGCCTCAGCCTCCCGAGTAGCTGGGACTACAGGCATGTGCCACCATGCCCGGCTAAATTTTTCTATATATTTTTAGT
>CAUYRT010055213.1:0-15628 GCA_963574885.1 Lepilemur ruficaudatus | reverse complement strand
CGTGGAGTCTCTCGTGGTCTCAGGTATCCCTCCTTCTGACCCTCGTCCGATGTCTGCTTGTCTGCTTGCTTATTTCTGCCGCTTTCTTCTAAAATCTGTCTTTTTTGCGGAGACACTCTGGCTGGTGGCTTTACTCGTCCGCCATCTTTAATCTCCCCCGACAGGTGGCATTTTAATTGTTTACTAAAACCAAGGTCAACCTGGGCTGAGGGTGATATCTAGTGCTGAAAAGGAGGCAGCAATCGGGGCGCCGTAGCTCTCCGCTTTCGCCGCCTCCGTGAAGCTCTTCTAAAATTTCTATTTTAAAGAGGTGCACAAAGCTATCGGAGACTAATACTATTAAATTTAATCATATAATTTAATTCCCCATTGAAACTATGTTTATAATACAACCTCATAAAAATTTACTTTGGAGAGAGTATGTACTGGTTGAACTGACACAAATGTCTGACTCATAATTAAAATTTGAAATTTAAATTATAAATTGGTTTGTCAATCAGTTTCATATGACTTTGTTTAGCATGAGCAAGTGTCTGGAAATCTTATCAACACTGAGACACTGATGACATTAATTTTATGAGTAGGAAATGAAAAGACAGAAATTATGAAGATGTGGGTGATTAACAAATACATGGTGTCATGTGACCAAGGACAATCAGACAGCTCTAGAAGGCACCCTTTATCTTTCTTCAACCTCTGTGTGGAGATGTGTGCATGCATTTTTCACCAACAAGGTGGTGGGAACTGGGGGAAAGTGAGAGATGCCAGCAGTGCTGTCCAACGAGCTGTCCCATCCCATGCTCTGTCCATGGCAGAGGTCCAGTCCTGGGTGACACAAGAAGGAAGGTGGCCACAGGGAAGTAGAGGTGTCCCAGCACCCAGAAGCCTCATTAGCACATTCAGCAAAGGAAAGAGAAACACTTTACAGGGACAGTTGCTGTGGTCTGAATGTGTCCCCCCAAATTCATATGTTGAAACTTAGTTGCCAGTGTGATAGTATTAAGAGCTGATTAATTCATGAGGGTGGAGCCCTCAGGGATGGGATTAGGGCTTTTATTAAAGGACCTGAGGGAGAGGGTTCTCCCCATTCCATCTCTTTTTCCCGCTCTGCCCTTTCTGTCTCTCCTGCCGTATGGGGACTCCTGGATGGTGTCACCTGTGAGGAATGGGCTTCACCAGACACAGGATCCTAACCTCCATCTTCAACTTGAACTTACCACCTCCAGAACTCAGAGGAAATGAATTTCTGTTCACTATAAATTACCTAGTCTTGGGCATTTTGTGATAGCAACATAAACAGACTGAGACAATAGTCCTTCTCAATCACAGTATATTTGTTAGTAGATTGTTGAATTTCTTACCTGAATGTGTTGTATTACTTTCTGTAAAAAATTATTGTAGTCACATGGACACATTTCAATTTTAAAGTGTTTATTCAAAAATTTATGGGAGATAAACTCCTTTGATATGGATAAAAATTTCATTTGCTTTATGAAACTATTATGATCTCTGAACTGCAATAAGTAAATATATGTAAAATATTAATACCTACCTATTGGCCACCAGAGATAAATCTTTTCTGTAAAATTAAAGCTCACCTCAGTACCAGCTATGATTTCTGTCTCTCTCTTTTGCTATGCCTTCCCACAGTCCTGGTCCTAAAATGTAGAGCAGTAAAATCACATGTAGCTATGTTGAAAATTGCTTAAGAATTTAATTAGAAATGATAATTTCTTTGCAAAAAGCACTTATTAATTGCAACACAAATAAAGGTTTTGATTGTAAACAAGTGGGACTATTTTTTCTTTCAAAGGTAAATTTAGATGAGTGTTCTCAGAGGAAAGCATGAGAGAATGTAATAATATTTCGGGTGTGGTTAGGCTGACAAAAGGCTATAGAAAAATATATGACTATATAATAAAAAAATAAAGGAAGAGTAAAAGAGTAAAGGAATCCAAGAGGTAGTGAACAGAGTGTATCCAAATACTCACAGATTCATAGTCTGCTATAACAAATATTGACATGCTATAGACAGAGGTCAGTGGGAACACAGAAAACAAGTACCCAGTTTGTTTCAGAGAGTCAGGGCAAACTCCAGAGAGGAGGCTCTATTTGAGTTGAGACTTGGAAGAGGAACAAGAATTCACACAAGCAAAAGTACAGGCAGGTCATTCCCATCAAGGAGTGTAGATGATCATGCTCAGAGTGCAAACTAAAAATAAAATCCTACCCCCGATGGAACAAACCCCCTCTTGGCCAAGGGGACCTCAGAGAAACCTGACAAACTGAGATCCTGGCCATGATAGGACAGGAGGTCAGTCACGCCTCATTACACCCCCTCCCTTTTGGGATTTAGACACTTCAACTGACCAGCATTAATATTAAAATAGAGATTATAAGTCTGACAGAACAGACTATTTGTGACAATACGATACGAAATTATAAACAGGACATAAGGCCATGCCAGGCATGGGTTAAGTCATGCACCTCTACAATCAGAGAATAAACTGTGTTCTAACTGCCACAGGTTTTTCTTTTCTAATAACAGTTAAGCAAGCACTGGCTGAGATGAGAAATATTGAAACAATTTGCAGCTTCACCACCAGACACTGACCACAACACCCTGCTCTGTAATCCGTAACTACAGCTTTGACTAGACAAGAGAGGGATTTCCATAACTTTCTCCTGATGACAGCCCACCCACCATGGATGGGTTCTGGCCAGTTTTATCAAGGCTGCACACTTGAGTGCCTTTGAGTTCTGAAAAGACCTATTAACACATAGGGCCTATTGTAATATATTTAAATGTTATAGCTCCACTCCAAATTGGACATGGGTCATATGTAGCATGCATGTGTGTTCATGCATGAGTCAAGACCACCTTTATGAATATTCATAGCTCTTCCTGTAACCTATTAAATATGTATACTTGGCCAGACCATTCAGCTCCCATTTCTCTCTCACCCTCCTTCCCTCAAACGGCCCATCTGTGGGATCTTCCAGGGGCTCTTCCTCTTCTTTCCAGCCTGTCAGAATGGCCGCCTTGCAGTCTGCAGCCCTTTATAACAAGTAGAGCTCCTTCCAAATTTATAGATCTTGTGCCTTTTAACTTAATAAGGATTAAGGAGGTGAGGAACATGAGGTTTAGTCAAGACCTACTGGTAGTTCAGCGCCCCAGAATGGGAAATGTGAGGGGGAGCAAAGGAAGGAAGTGAGGCAAGAGTGGTTGACAGGTGCCAAGGCATGAAGCACTTTGGTGCAACAAGTTGGCATTTTAAACAGTAAGCAATGTATATATTGAAGAATTTGGGGTATGGGAGCAGCATTTTCAGATTTTTTAAATGGAAAAATCAAAAGGGCGACAATAGGAGAAAAATTTGGGAAGAGGCCCTCATAGAAGCACTAAGACTATTTTAACAGACCAGGGGAGAGATAGTGCCCCCTGAACCAGGAGAGTGGCCACAAGATTGGGGGAGAAATGGTTGAATTACAAGATTTTCTACAAATTAAGTTGACATGATTTATGGATGGATAGGGTTGGAAGCTAAAATGATGATCACACCAAATGATTTTGGTTTCCAAAATGTTAAGTTCTCTTTCTATGAAAACTTTGTAGATAATTATGGCTTATGTTGTTAGCTCCTTATTTTGACTTTTTAGTGATATGTTTGTTTTTCACACTATTTTTGGCTATTTGGTTTATATTATTTCTCTCTTATATATAATGTTCCATCAATGGGGCTGCAGTGTGGTTTCGGTGTTTTTTGTTTGTGTCACAAATATTCACTCCCACCTCCCACAATAGGAGGCGTATACTTCCTAACCCATCCATGTTGGGCTTGGCCATGGAAGAATACACTTTAGAAAGAGGAATGTAAATGGATATGACATACGCTACCTCTGCCTAGAAGCTTTAAATGCCACAAGGGAGTTCAGTTGAGCATTTTTGTGCTTTTGCTCTCTGCTAAGAAAACAGTATATCCCAGGAGGGGGAGCTCCTTCAGCCAGGTATAAGAAGAAATGTGATCAGCCGCTCAGAACAACCTACCACTTCCATGTGACATGAGTAAGACATTAACCTTTGTGCAAAGGACTGAGATTTTGAGTTTGTTACTGCAGAAAAAGTTGACTAATTCAGGGACTATATGTTCCTTTGGAGCAGAAAACATGTAATTCTATACCTAGAGCTCTTTTCTGTGGTGTGTCTTACAGCAGAAATTTCAGAAATGAAGTACAATAAAATGAAGACTTAGTTTGAAGGGTAGAGAATTTAAAAGGGAGTGCTCTGTTTGGGATCCAAACCAAGGATCTTGTACTTTTTCCAGAATACTAGTTTTGAATGACTATATATTTGCAAAATGGCTTTTCTTGTGCTCCCTTTGTATTCCCAGCTAATTACTTTAGAAAACCTTCCTTACACTTTGCATCATTGCAGTCCTTTTCTCAAGACTCTGGACATTTTTGGTCCAGTATTTGCAATTTTGATAGAATACTGTCAGGAATAAAACATTATAAGATGTGAGTGGTCTAAAATGATAATAAATCATCTGTGGTGTAGACCACTCACATTAGAAAAAGAAATACAAGCACAGCCTTCCTCTTCTTCCTCTATTATGCAATATAAGCTTTGGTGATGGTATGAGGTCAAATTTAGAGAAGTTTGAAGACCGTATTTTAACATTTTTAATGTAAAAAGTTTTTGTGGAGCAAACTCCTTGGTGTCTTGAGTTAGACTGGTCCCTGCTGCTATGACGTATAATAGCAGATCCCTAAGATTTAACTTAAATCCCAAAAGAAGGAATTCTGCTTCCAACAAGCTGAACATGCTAGACTATGCAGGGGTCAAGGGAAAGCTTCCCTTTTGCCCTTTGAAGGTTCAGGGATAATGAACCAACAGTAGGCAGGTTAATAGCAGACAAAGGTATACAACTTTATTCACTGTGTGTAAGCCAGGGGGAGCCTTTGGAGGGTGATTATCCAGTGACCCAGTGAGGTCCAGATGCTTTCGTGCCTTCCACACAAGGGACGAGGAGATGGGGGAAATGTGGCAATTTTGAAGGGCAGGAAATAATTTTTAGAGGAATTGAATCAATCTGGGAGACAGAGATTAGCTTGTAAATGATTCCTTTTGTATATTGAATGGAACCTGAGAACAGACAACGGTTTGGGACAAAGTTTATTAGGCCCCCACGTGTGGCATTTGATTTTGTCTCTTCCTCTGTGATATGAGTCTTAATCTCCCGTGGTTAATGAAACGTCATGGAAAGGATCAAAGGCAATTTGGTTCCTCCTTGGGGATCTGTCTTCTAAGTAGAGAAGGGAACTTTGGAGAACAGCTTCATCTGTGCTTTGGGAGACAGGAAAGGAAGGAAGGCCAGAGAAACCGGAGGCTGCTCCACATGTCAAGGCGCCGCATTTCAGTATTATTTTCTGAGCCCCAACAACTCATAGTCGTTACCCCTTACACATGTCCTGAAGTAAAAGTATCACTTCAGCGGTAGGAGGAGTTTTACTACTATCTCTGTTAGTAAGAGCTGCCATTTCTAAAGAGACCAGGCACTGTGAATTTATTTACATTGACTCTCACAGACTTCACAAAATTCTTAAGAATAGGCACTAATTTCCCATTTTGCAGACAAAAAAACTGAGGGTGGAGAGACCAAGCCAGTTGCCGAGCCGGCACTGTTCCCGGCTCTGAGCGCAGATCCCGTGCGCCTGCGCACAGCTGCTTCCAATGCGGCTGCAAGGCACACCCAAGGCTACATGGCAATTGTAGACAAAAGCTATCATTCATGGTCTACGATTATTCTATTCCCTAATTTTTTTTTCTAATTCCTAATTACTTTTGTCCTTGAGTTCTCATCCGTATCACTAAAAAAAAAAAAAAAAAAAAAAAAAAGTTTATTAGGCACACACCTTCTGTGTTGACAGATGTTACCAACATACTTCATTGGATTTTCAGATTCATTATTTGTGGACTTAGTTATTAGGTATTACTTTTTTATAAATGAAATTTTTAGTTGTGATTCAGAACATTTTGTGTACATATGAATTAAATCATTTTTATTATTCAATTTGCAGGACATTTCTTCGTTAAAAGCAAACAGTCAATATAACCACTAAAGCCTAGCTGGATTCACTGAAGATTTAAAGATATCCACCACATCACAAGACAGAACACGGGAGCCGCTGCCATCTCTCATGGCCAGATACACTAGTCAGCATTCAGCTACTGAAATGCACACACAAACACACGCATGTGAATTAACAACTGAAATTTACTTTGTATTTTATATGCTTTTATTACACACGTGAAATAATGAGCATAGTGTCAATTTTAAAGAACTTTAGTTTTCTGATATTCAGATTTTAATTTGTATATTACATTTTTAAAAAGTCAAATTAGAAATCTTACCATAATCATTATGCAATTTATGATTATAATGAGGTTTTGTAATTACTGAGATACCAATGTATCTTTTAAAAAATATTAATACAAACAAACCAAATTGAAAATTAAGTCAAATTTTAAGCTTCTTTTCTTGTATTTATTTATATCATGATTTCATTTGAGTATGCAGAAAGTTTATTAGGACAGGGACTTTTTTCATGCCAAAGATAAAGGATAGCTGAGGGCTATGCAATAAAGAAATAAATAAAAAAAAAACCCCACCTGTTTCTATTTTCCTGTATTGCTAAAATTTTACAATCCTCTCGTCTCTCATTAAGTGAAACTGCATATGCATAAATAATTTCTCAAGTTTTGTCCAATAATATTAGTATGTCCCACTATATGCTACTTCCAACAATGAAAAAAAAATGAGGAAATATTAATAAAAGCCAGGGACCGCCTATATGGGGGCATGCCTATTTGGATAACATTTTTACCTCTTTTTATGAGTTCATAAGTCCCTACAGATTCTAAATAATATAATTTAAAAATGTTTTAGAAGACTTCCAAGTACAGCTCTGTTTTCCTGAAATGGGAAGCTTGCTGTGTTCTCTATATTTTTGAATTCTCAAAGCTACCATTCTATCAAAATGCAAAGCAAAATTGAAAAGCCAGCGCCTGTTTCCCCTTTAAATTACTTCTGTGTTATTCTTGTTGAGCTGGTTTTTGTACATTAAAATGAGAGGGAGAAAGGAGTTCAAAGGAAGAATAAATTAAAAAAAAGAAAGAGGGAATGAAGGAAGGAAAGAAAAGAGAGAAGCAAAGAGGGAAGAAAAGGAGGGAGAAAGAAGCTTTATAAGTACACAGTTTTTCATTTTTTTTGCATCTCTGAAATCAGGATGTGCCTGCCGTTGATGCGCCTCACAAAGCCTGTTTCCCCGAGAGCAGGCGTGGAGAGGGCTTGCACAGAGTTCATTCTTTTTCCTGGGGACCTAAATCCGGCACAGGGTGTTAGTCAGCAAAACTTTTAAGAACCATTTGAGGAAAAGCCTGAGTCCCAGCTGTTATTTGTTCAGATTAAGAAGGTGAGAGCATCAAACTTGCAGAAAGACACTTGTGACTTGAACAAAATTCCCAGAGATGACAGTGAAGCCCTTTTCCAAGTGCGGCATGGCCAGTGCCCTTCACCGTACGAAGAGCTCTGTTGCGTGGAAATATGAGAGCATCAACAAAGAGGCACCAAAACACATTCAGAAGAATGGATGTCTAGAGATGAAGAAACTTGGGACTACATCAATTAATTCATTTTGCTTGTATTTTCCTTCTTACGAATGTACAAGGGTGATTTAGGATAAAAACTTATCTAAAAGAGGTCTTTCTGTAAGTATAAAATAAAAATCCTGAGTTATAAGGAAGCACTGTGTCACCATTTAACTGGCAGTTTTCCTTTCTTAGTCATATATAAATTGGTGTTGCATTTTATTTTAAATAAGGTTATACATTTAATTTTATTACCCTTAACTTTAAGAAGAAATAGAGGTGAAACTAATTGACTTATTTGAATTTTAAACTTTAAATAAGTGCTTTCTTAATCAGTAGAGATCTCAATATTTAAAAGGAGAGGTAGAAGAGAGCTTATTAAAAATTAGTTTGGTATTATACCACTGATATTTTCAAATAAAATTCTATTTTTGGATATAGATATTTAAAACTGTTTTTGGAAACTGATTGAGGTATTTGCATAAATAGCTTGTAACATGGAAAGAGCACCCACTGCCAGTCACACATCTTGAATTCCAGTCCTGGAAACTAACAAACTTTAAGAGCTTTTTCCCTTATTTTTGACCAGGCTTTCTTTCTACCAATGACACTGATGATTTTTGTACCATTTACCACTTCTCTGATTCTGCAATCTAATCGGCTCCCAGTCCTCGCCCATGTTGTGGATCTGTGGACCACACCTGGAGAAGCAAGGCCTTTAAATTCACACAGCTTTTACGACACTCACTTCCATGTTTACTATTTCTGTTTCCTGAATATTTTAAAGAGCTATACCTTAGTATAACAAATTGGCCATAAAATCTTCAGTCTTTCCTAAAGCAAGCTAGGGAAATCAGGTTACACCAGTTTCAGGATATTTACTCACTGCTCATCTAGTCAGATCTAGACAAACACTAAATATGTGAAATAATTTTGCCTCCTATCTTGAAAATTTTCCCAATGGAAGAGGAGATGTTACATCCTGGGAAGATCTGCCAGAAGAACACTTTCCGTCTTTTCTCTGTTGAAGTACCCAGTGACTCAGATAACAGCAATCACACCCATCCGGATCACCCTCGGGGGCCTGTCCTGGAGAACACACCCCCCACGCGGGGACTTGCGCCGGTGGCACTTGGCTCCACCGGCCAGTCACGCAGTGGCCACCGCAGCGCTACAAGGAAGCCTGGATAACGCTGTTTCAGAAATAAAGCATTTCGAAAGACGTATTTTAATTAGTTTTAAGATTTAGTAATTTGTCATGTTTTTTAAATTTCAAAATTATAGTTTAAAAATTTAATATAATCAAATTTAGGAGAAAATGTCTTAATTGTGCATATAGTATGTGTTTACAGCATTTAGTTTAAAGTAGTTTCTTTTAACTTAAGAGAAGTAACTTCTCTCTCTTGTTCCTGGTGGGGATCATAAGACAATACACAAGGAAGCTTTTGCCGTGACCCCGCCATGGGAAAGAGCCACTTGCTGAAGAGGGGAGTAAAAGGTGACCTTTAGAGACCGGGTCTCTCTCTGTCACCCAGGCTGGAGTGCAGTGGTGTGACCATAGCTCACTGCAGCCTAGAACTCCTGGGCTCAAGTAACCCTCCCCCTGGGACTACAAGTGTACTGTGCCGGGCTCATTTAAAATAAATATATGTATATATTTTTGTAGAGATGGGGTCTTGCCTTGTTGCTCAGGCTGGTCTTGAACTCCTGGGCTGAAGCGATCCTCTCGCCTAGCTGGGATTACCGACACACGCCACCACACCCAGCCAAACCTGCATCATTATCACTTGTCAGAGAAAGCCTGTTACTGCCTCTGGGATTTCTTGGTGGTCTGTGTCTTTCAGTCGTCCTTGGAGAGAGACCTCCCTCCCTCCATTCCCATGTGGGGGCAGCTGGCAGTGGTGTGAGCCCCCTGGGAGGAGTCACGGCAGCCCAGCCCAGACTCACCAACACAGGTGGTGGCTTGGCGCAAACTAGAAGACACCCTACTGCCATCTGCTAGAAACTTTCTTCATCACTATGACAATACTGAGAAGAATGGGCTCCCAGGTAACAACTCATCTCTGCTCCAGTTTATCTGAAGGAGAGCTTACTGACGGGTCGACCCTCTCTGAGATCTGCACTGACAGCCTTCGCTCTGTGAACCCTCCCACACCTACTGACCTTTATTGAGCCTGGCAGCGTATTCTTATATTTTGTGGATTGGGATAATTAAACTTATAGCTTGTGTCATTGAAAATAAGAGTTTGGGTTTCTGTTTTTTATTCTCTTTTTTCTTTATTTTTCCCAGTAAAAATTTCCAAGAAAAGAAGAAGCAAACATTATCTTTCCTCTGCTACTCAAAACATAGAAAACCAGAGTCCCTGTAACCTACCTTTCTTTTAATTTTTCTTAATAAATGTCCATTTGCTGCCAAAGTACTTACACTATACTCCACGCTTCCCCCACTGATGTGCAATACCATTTTTATAATTATGCAATTTTCCTATTCTTTTCTTCTTTCATTTACCTTTATTTCCATTTATGCTTATTTATGCCAACAGAATTTTTAATTTTTGAAGCTACAGAATATATTTAAGTATCAGAAAGCGCAGTTTCCCTTCAGTGTTCTTATTTTTCTGTGTCTTACTCTCTTATGGTATCTTGCATTTGTGACTTTAGCTTTATGGATATCACACACACATAGATGTGATTTCATAGCATAATTTATGGATGAATTTGGGAAAAAATGAATGTTTATAACTTAAAATTTTTTCGTTACAAATGCAGCTAATAAATCCAGTTATTCAAAATTTACATATTCTTTTATGTTCTACAGTAAAGTTTTATAATTTTTGATAATAGATGAGTCCAGTTAACTTTAACACTTGATTTTTTAAAGCTTTTCACTTGCTGCTATGAATAGGATTTGTTCCGACATTGTATTCTAATAAGTCTTTTTGGTACACAAGAACATTTTTTGTCGGTAGTGTTCCCATTTTTTGTTATTGCTGCCTTTCTGAATTTTTTAAGTTTTCTAAAAAGGTCATACATTACATATACATTTTTAAGTACAAAAAGAAGCACAGCAAAATATATGCTCATTGAGGGAATTTTAAAATTTATAGAAACATATAAACAAACATAATCACCCACCATCCCGCTGAATGGTTGTGCATTCAGTATTTCCGTCTTGCCTTTTATCTGTGTGTACACATACAGAAATACTAAAAGTGAAGTTATATTGGATACAAAACATTGTGTCTTAATCTCCCAATTAATGAGACTATTTTCCAATGTCATTAATTATTCTTCACAAACATAGTTTGTAACAGCTAAAATCTATTCTAGACTATGGCTATGACAAGTTATTTTCATTTATTTGGTCAATTTATTTATTTACTTATTTTCAAGTTTGATATTATAATTATAATTGTCTTTAGTATTCCTTACATAAATTTTTATTTGAATTCCAAATTTTCTTTAGTTTTACCTTCTAGAAATGAAGTTACTATATCAGGTGTTTTTAGATAAATTTTAGGTTACATGGAGGAAGTAAGCCTGAGAAAGTTGATCTGCCTGGCTTTGTAAAGTAAAGGGAGACTCTCTCCCTAAGCCCTGGAAAAAGTCACAGAGACCAGCAGGGAGGAAGAATAAAATTATCAAGAACCCATGTTAGTGAAGAACTAGGAGACAGCGAATATGACAAACTTGTGGAAATGAACACCTTAGCCTACACCAGACCTGTGAGCTGGGAGTGCAAAGGAGGAGGGTGTGGTCGGGTCCTACCGGTGACGAACACAGACAGCAGCAACCGGAGTTCTTCCGCAGTAGGAAAGGGTCTGTCTCTGAAAGGAAAATGCTAAAAGCCTATGTGAGACTTGGTGGTCCAGACCACTGGCCACTGGGAAATCGAAAGGCCGTGGCTGGGAAAGGGCATGTGTGCAGGGTGGCAGCGGTGAGAAGGCGCATTGCTCATACTTGCAAAGAGGAGACACTTTCGGAGCCCTCCTGAACCAGATGAGTTTCTAACATCAGAAGAACGAAGACTAAGTTAACAGCGGCAACACCAGGCTCCTTTTGTTACAGAAAGTGCACCTGCAGCAGCAGCAGAAGAGGGCACCCTTGAACTAGGGAACCAAGGAAGCTGCAGACCCACGACCCCCACCCAGGATGGCTTGTGATTGCTGGTTCAGGAATATCTCACTTAGGAATCAGGAAAAGATCGTGAACATCCATGCAAAGTAACGAAAGAAGTGCAATGACCGAAAGGTTTTAAAAAGAGAAGAACCATCAAACCATCAAATAGAGAAAATCTGTAATGCAGGATACCAGACTGAATCAAATTTAATTGAATAAAGCAATTACACATGAAGAAGAATACCATGCATCTGAAATTTCAAGAGTCAGAATGGAAATGGATAACAAGGAGGAAGTAAAAAGTGAGCCAGCCGAATTCTTGTCATAAACTAAAAACAAAGCAGATGAAATCATTCTAGAAATAATAACTTAACTGCAAGACCCCAAGGTAGAATGGAGATGACCAAAAGTACCATAAGGGCATGAACGCTGGGAATTAAAAGGACCAAGGAAATGAAAACACAATAAAAAAGACAGAAAGAACATATCTGGTAGAAATTTTGTGACATATATAGCATATGAGGGAAGATGACTTAAAATATATGATTAGAGTCAATGAAGAGGAAAATAATGAGACAGAACTAATATTTAAAGTTGAAACCAACAAAAAAATTCTGTTAAAAAAGAAAAAAGACTTAACTACATATGAGAAGAATCCACTATGTACGTGGGGAAAGTGAGTCAAAATGGTCAATTCTGAAATCTATCCTAGCAAAGTTATTAGTTATAAATATTAAAAAGTTATACATATTAAAAAAAAATCCTGAGGGCCTCCAGGCAAGATCTCCATTCACTTAAAATGGAAAGACAATCAGCGTGATGTCCACTGTCTCAGGCAAACAGCGGTGGGACAACATAATCAAGAAGCTTGAGGAAGAAAAGTGCAAGTCAAGAATTTTATATCCAGTTGAGTTTCTTTCAGTTTCTTTAAGCAATAGAAAAACAACTTAAATATATAAGAGCTCTGAGAATCTTGTATTCAGAAACCCTTCCTGAGGACTATGCTAGAAAAAAGCTTTATTCAAACAAGAGATAATGGAAGAAATGTGGGGGGGAAAAAAACCCAGCAGGGAGAATTGAATAAAAAACTGGCAGGGAGAATTGAATATATTGAATTGTAAATCTAAGACTAAATTAAAGCAGAGATGGGCTGAAAGTATAATCTATACTTGTGATATCATCTGTAAGGTGTTAATAACCAACTTAAAAATGGAAGCTCAAAGAATAGGGAAATGGGAAAATAGAACAAGCTGACTGAGTAGGTAAGAGGTGAGAGTCAAGTGGTATTTAAGCTTGTCAACTAAATAGCAGAAGCTTATGAAAAAAAAGCAAAAACAATAGGCACATACATGAACTAGTTAGCATAAAGGTAATGCTAAAGTGAAAATATCATCCTTGGTAAAGACCAAACACAAAAACAAAATAAAGAACAAAAACTTGGGTAAAACAATTTAATAATCAATCTTCATAAGTTGAATTAAATATCTAATCCTTCAGTCTTAAAATGGGACACAATGGGAAAATAGAAAACATTTTTAACACTCATTCTTTCACTCTTGGTGTAGGCCTCGACATGAACGTGACCGACGGCTGAGGACATGCTGACGGCCCTCTGTGGCAGCGCTCTGCACAGGCGCTCGCTCGAAGCAGGGAGGCGCAGGCTGGGAGTCAGCGTGCTGGGCCCAAGCAGGAAGTGCACCGCGTTAGTCCCATGCTTTGACCAGAATTCGGTTCTCTTAGAGGTATTTTCTTTTATTGCTCTGATCACTGCCTGTTCCTCACCAATCCATCTTCTTAAAATTTGTTGTATCAGAATTTTAATATTCATTGGAATATTACACTTCAGTCTGGTATCTGATTACTACTATCTCAACTATTTTATATTATTTAGTAAGAAAAGTTTTACTAATATTATGATCATAATATTTTTGCGTCAAGGTCTCAAGGTCTTTTTAAATTTTATTTATTTATTTTTGAGACAGGGTTCCGTGACTCCCCGGGCTGGAGTGTCGTGGTATCATCATAGCTCACTGGGACCTCAAACTCCTGGCTGAAGTGATCCTCCTGCCTCAGTCTCTTGGGTAGCTGGGACTGCAGGCACGCACCATCATGTCCAGCTAATTTTTTTTTTTTTTTTTAAATTGTAATGGTGAGGTCTCGTTCTGTTGCCCAGGCTGGTCTCGAATCCCTGGCCCGAAGGGGCCCTCTTGTCTCAACTTCCGAGAGTGCTGGGATCACAGGCGTGAGCCACTAAGCTGGCCTCAAGGTCGTTTTTTCCATAGCATTGTGGTTCATAAATAAACTTGAGTATTTCCTCCCTCCTTATTTAATGAAGAAAGATAGTAAACACATTCCGTAGGAAGTTTTCCATATGCAAATTATAAACAAAAAGTCAAATTTCCCTCTAAAAATTTTTCACAACTTAAATTTCCATTCTAGTAAGAAGAGTTCAGTTTCAACAAATCATCACTGAAATTAATATTGTCTTTTTATCCATATTATATTAATGAGCTAAAAAGAGGTATTTCTTCTTAATCTCTGTTTTTAAGTAGCAGTGTTACTTAAAAATTTTTCATCTTTATTGGTTATTGTATTTATTTCTCTATGACATGTTGCTTTCTATCCTTTGCCTATGATAAATTAATGTTTTTCATTTTGCATTGGAACAAATTTTTATGTTTTAAATTTATTTTTTGTCTTTCAGATTTATTATAATTAATTTCCTTAGTTTCTAGTCCATTATTTTCCAGAGTAATTATATAAAAATCATTTCTCACCTATAGGACTCAAAAATTCCATTAACCAACAGATTTTAATTTCCATGTATAGAACGCTCTACTCAACAACTGTAGGGTACACATTCTTTCCAAGTGCCTGTAGAATGTGTACCACTGTATCCTGGATGATTGGAGGGGAAAAAACCCTCCACAAATTTAAAACATTTGAAACAATACAGAGTTTGTTCTCTGACCACAAGGAAATCAAACTAGAGAAAAAAAATAGAAAAAAATAGGAAAATCTCCAAACATTTGGAAACTAAACAGCACACTACTTAGTAAGTCATGGGCTAAAGAGGAAGGCTTAACAGAAATTTTAAAAAATGTATTGGGCCGGGCGCGGTGGCTCATGCCTGTAATCCTAGCACTCTGGGAGGCCAAGGCAGGTGGATTGCTCAAGGTCAGGAGTTTGAGACCAGCCTGAGTAAGAGTGAGAGGCCGTCTCTACTAAAAACAGAAAGAAATTAATTGGCCAACTAAAAATATATAGAAAAAATTAGCCAGGCATGGTGGCACATGCCTGTAGTCCTAGCTACTTGGGAGGCTCAGGCAGAAGGATCGCTCGAGCCCAGGAGTTTGAGGTTGCTGTGAGCTAGACTGATGCCATGTCACTCTAGCCCAGGCAACAAAGTTAGACTCTGTCTCAAAAAAAAAAAAAATTGAACTGAATGAAAATGAAAATGCAACATATTAAAATCTGTGAGATGCAAGTAAAGCAGTTCTGAGGGGGAAACTTATACAAGTAAAAACTTATACCATGTTGAATAGTTGGTTTCTTAAAAAAAGTACATTAGAACATGCTAAAGTCTCAAATCAATAATCTAAACTCCCTCCTCAGGATATGAGGAGAAAGAAGAGCAGAATAAACCAGTAGTGGACACCGGGTCATCTCTCAGCCATGTTTGAACAAAGCGGTTCTCGAAACACCTGTTCTCACATGGATTGTTTCTTGTTGATCAGCCTCAAGACACCTTGTGACTTGCAAACAAGCCAGGGTGCCTTGACCTGCAAACGGGAAAGGGCAAAGGAGGAGACGCAAACGTCAACTCCCTGAGGCAGAGCGGTGAGAACCAGTCCATGC
>CAUYRT010055212.1:0-13435 GCA_963574885.1 Lepilemur ruficaudatus | reverse complement strand
ATTACTTATTTGAATTTAGATACAAATTCCCGTCACTTATTTGAACGACCTAGATACAAACTTCTAAGTGGAGGATTTCGTAAGACCAGTCAACTGAACTTCAGAATCATTTTGAGGTATGTTTCATTTATGCCTATTTCATTAAGAGTTTTTATCACAAAAGGGTGAATTTTGCTGAATGCTTTTTCTGCATCTATTTAGATGATTATATGATCTTTGTGTTGCTTCTGTTCATGTGGTGAATTACATTTATGGATTTACATATATTGAACCATCCTTGAATCCCTGGGATGAAGCCTACTTGGTCACAGTGGATTATTTTTCTGACGTGCAGCTGAATTTGGTTTACTAGAATTGTATTGAGGATTTTTACATCTATATTCATAAGGGATATTGGTCTATAGTTTTTTTGTGTGGGTGTTGTGTCCTTTCCTGGCTTTGATATCAAAGTGATATTGGCTTCATACAATGAGTTAGGGAGGATTCCTTCCTTCTTGATGTTATGAAATAATTTCTGTAATATGTGTACTAATTCTTTTTTGTAGATCTGATAAAATTCTCCTGTGAAATCATCTGGTCCAGGACTTTTTTTTGTTGGGAGACTTTATTGCTGGTTCAATTTTGTTGCTCATAATTGGTTTGTTCAGGAGTTCTGTTTCTTCTTGATTGAGCCTGGAGAGGGTGTGTGTTTTCAGGAATTTGTCCATTTTTTCCATGTTTTCAAGTTTATGTACATAGAGATTTTCTGTTGGTGGGACTGCAAACTAGTACAACCTCTATGGAAAATAGTATGGAGATTCCTCAAAGAACTAGAAGTAGACCTACCATTTGATCCAGCAATCCCACTAGTGGGTATTTACCCAAAGGGAAAAAAGTCATTTTATCAAAAAGATACTTGTACTAGATTGTTCACTGCAGCTCAATTCACAATTGCAAAGATGTGGAATCAAACCAATTGTCCATCAATTCATGAGTGGATTAATAAAATGTGGTATATGTACACCATGGAGTACTACTCAGCCATAAAAAATGTATGCAACAATCTAGATGGAAGTGGAGACCATCCTCCTAAGTGATATATGGCAAGAACAAAAAAACAAACACCACATGCCTCACTATTAAATTGGATCTAACTAATTAGCACTCATGTGCACAGATGGAAGTAAAACTCAACAGAAATCATGCAGTTGGGAGAGGGGAAGAGGGGATTGATGAAATCATACATAACGGGTACAATGTACACTACCTGGGTGATGGGCACACTCATAACTTTGACTTAAAGAGTACAAAAACAATCCATGTAACCAAAACACTGGCACCCCCATAATATTCTGAAATTAAAAAAAAAGAAAAGACAAAAACTTTAGAATCAAATAGAATCTTGCTATCTGTGTGACTCAGGGTAAGTTAGTTAATTTCTCTGGACCTCAGTCTCCTCATTTATAAAACTGTCATAGTATCTCCTTACCTAGTTACAAAATATGCAATTCTTGAAAAGAATAAATAAAATCCTATATAAATCACTTAGCACAGTAGTTGTCCAATAAATTCATGTGAGATATTTTTCTTGTTTCCATTTTCAAATATCTAGATCCTGCAGAGTTTCTCTAAAATATGCACACGCTGCTGAACCTAACCCTGTCCCAGAGCATTCCAGAATTATTTTCAGATTATCAGCAAGCAAATGTCCTTTGTTAAGCTTTTCTTTGTTTTATATTTGTTGTCTCTGCAATTTGAATGGCAACCAAAGCTTCAGTTTATTGGCCTATAATAGGCATGGAAAAGTTACATCTACACTAGTTCAATTGGATATCAATTGGGGTATTTCACCAAGATTTTAATTGCAAATATGTTGATCACATTTAATCTTTGGAAATCTGTGAAGAGGTATAAAAATATGATTGTCAGAAGGGCTGGAGAAAAAACAATTCTTATTGCTAGAAATCCTGGCCTGCCACAGGAACACTGTGAGAATAATTCAGCACACAATGTTGCAATAGTTAAAAGATTCTTGAGAGAATGTTCAAACTCAATAACCAAAAGGGGTTAACTTTTCATTTTTGAACTCAAATTCAGCAAGTGGGGTAGATTGGTTCTTAAGGATGCAGACTCATTAGGGCTAAAGATCCAAGCAATTAAAGATTAATCGATTGATTTAAAACTTAGTTTCATAATACTGCAAGGGAAAAAACATAATCACTAATTCTAACAATTGAAACTATATGTAAAGTATGCAGGAATTTATAGCCATTTAAATATTTTGGGCTAAAAATGTACATAATTATTGCTGGCAATGAATGTAATGTCAAGCCATTGGGCAATGTAACTGGCCACGCATTAACACCTTAGCTTGGTTGTCCTTGACATAATCAATAGAAATGGCCCAGGAATAAAATCATTCATATGTAGTAGAGAGAGTGGGGAGAGAGCAAGAGGGCAATGGACACTTAGAAACTTACAAAGGAGAAAGAGGAAGAGGGAGAAAGAACCGTGGCCTAAAAAGACATACACCCCCCACCAGGTGATTCTGAAACTCCCCACATGGAGAATCACTGTTTAAGGTAATTTAAAACAAGATGGTTTTACAGAAAGTTGGTGAAGTGACAGTTGTTTTCTACCATCTATTGCTATACATTAGGGCTTTATTACTGGTGACAAACTCTGTCTCTTCACATTTGCATTTGATTAAAAGAAAGAAACCAGATCAGCTAAGATACTAGGCTAGATCTGCAAAATGACTTTTTAAAATTACCTTCCAGCCAGTTTTAAAAGGAAGATTTGTGGTACTAATATTGCCAGCCCAAGTTACTGAAGAACCGAGATGTTCCCTGAAAAGATTGGGATGAAGGCACATCTGCTAGCCCTGCAGTACAAGAATATTTGTCCTCTTTAGTTCTCCGGCCCTAAAACCCAGGAACACGTGATACTTGTGACTATGCCTGTAGCCCACACCCATTCTTGGATTGTAAAGAAATAGTAAATATCATCAATCCAAAGACTGCTGTTATTTTATAGGCAGATAATCTGGAACATCAGGGAAATCCCAGTGCTACATATACCAAGTATATAGCTCAGCTGCAAGGGTATCTTTTTTTTTTTTTTTTTTTTGTTGAGACAGAGTCTCACTCTGTTGCCCAGGCTAGAGTGCAGTGGCATTATCATAGCTCACAGCAACCTCAAACTCCAGGCTCAAGTGATCCTCCTGCCTCAGCCTCCCAAGTAGCTGGGACTACAGGCACACCACTGCACCTGGCTAATTTTTCTATTTTTAGTAGAGACCAGGTCTCATTTTTGCTCAGGCTGGTCTCAAACTCCTGAGCTCAAGTGATCCTCCTGCCTCAACTTCCCAGAGTGCAAGAGTGTTTGCAATTTTCAAAGGTTAACTGATTAAATTTTCAGAAATACATCTCTATCGCTGTAGATTAGGGGCCTAAAACTCAAATGAAAATATGCCTAGGGTGATGTGAATGAGTATATTATTAGGCCAGTATGAAGATAATTGGGGCTGGTGGGCTTTGTGACAAACTAGAACATGCAATGCCATCTATAGGCTTTCAAGCATTTTAAATACATTATGCAGATCTGACAAAATTAGTATCTATTCTGATGGAAAAAATCTCCTTTTGTTCCTGACATAGAAATACCGGATAAAATAACAAAAAAAATAAAACACATAGCCAAACTTGAAAGAAGAGAAATCAACAAGCAAACAAAAGGGGAGGGAACTCAAAGTCCTCCAGTGAACAAGGCTGGGGCTGAACAGCTCATGGGGATGAGGCAGATAACGCAGCCTGGACCTGGGAATTGAACGCTCTAATGAGAAAGGAATCCTGGCCACAGGCCCCATGCTAAGTTACTGGCATAAAGCCAGGACTACTACGAACTGATCATCCACAAATGTAAGCCTTAAAAACTGCCCACCTGATATTGCTCAGGAGCAATATCAAGGAAGCTTTCTTTCTGGCCAGAGTCATGAGCATAAAAACAGACATCTGGGAGTAAAAGGAATCCCAAGCCTGTGCCACTGGGCATTCAAGATCCAAATTTACCCTATCCATGTGGAGCAGAGGCCTCAAGACAAGATATTAACTCTGATGAAATTTGAATGAGCCCAGGCAAGAGACATTAGAAACTAGTTAGCAGAGATAGATCTACAACACAGGAACAAAGGAATTCTCGTGGAAAACAATCTTCATTGAAAATGAGTTTTAAGCCACATTTTCAAACTTAATCAGGAAGTAAAATACCACATGGGAGAGTCAGCAGTCAGAAATACGGAGAAATTGAACAAGAACTAAACATAATAGAAAAATATGAAGTAGACTTTATGTTTTAAAATTCAAAGTGGCAAAGAATAAAAATCACAAATCAAAAATAAGTGAAAGCATAAACTACAGCTGAATAGAGATTTAAGTGACTAAAAGGTAAATCTGAGGACACTACTCAGAATACAGCACAGAAAAATAAAGAGATGCGAAATATGAACAAGAAGTTAAGAATCCTGGAAGATTAAAATTCTGGCCGCCAATTTCAGTTCCCTGCTATAGACCCAGCCCTCTGAACCTGATGCCTCTTTTTAAATAAAATATTATGAAAAGATGCATGTCTAAAAGCATGTGAGGCACTGTTTTAAACATATTGTCGGTATGCAAATATTTATATTCAGGGACTCTGATGGTCACTAGCCTTAGTAATGGAGTTACATAAAAGGATTTTATTTTCCCTGTTGGATATAACATAAATTCCTATTTTCACACCAAGTAGGACATAGAAAAAAATATATGTAACTCAAAAATGTACAGATAATTCTATTCTCTGCTATTTTTCCTGGCCACTCTCTCAGTATAGCTAATAAAGAAACCATATGCTCAGGAGGCTGAGCCTCTGATTTCTCTATAGGAATGGCACTTTCTCACACTTTCCCAAACAACTCTATTCTGGACAATCCTGGAGGTTCTGGGGTTTAGCCCAGGTCTTTGGTTCTTAAGTCACTTTTATGGGGTCCCTCAGTCCATTACAGAGTTCAGAGAGTATGTTTGCATACGAAGCTGGCCTTAATCTCTTATGGCAACTTTGAGTGAAATGAGAGTTGTCCAGGCCTCGCTCAGATTCCAAACATGGGCCATGAACATCAATCAATTCAGTTCACAGACCTTCACCATGACTCAGAAGTCTGAGCCCATGTGACTGGCTAAAATTCTCACCAAAATTTCACTGCACTATTAGGGCCAGAAGACTCCTTACAGATGGTTTTTTTATAGCCTAATTCACTTCTGAGAGCAGTGGTTCTCAGGCTTTAACAGGTGCAAGGATTCATCTAGAGAGCATATTAAGCCATAGATTCCTCAGTGACTCTGATTGGGTAGGTCTGAGTTGGTGCTGGGGAAATCTCCATTCTACCAGGTATCCCAGGTGAACCGGATGCAGATTCTCCTGCACTCTTTCTTTGAGGACCAAGAACCTTCTCTTTTCTAAGGATACTCCAACTACGAATGCACAGCTGTCTGCCATTCAGGATGCCTTGTTTAGATGACACCTCCATTCATCATTCCTTGGTAGTACATAAGCAAGAGACTCTAATCAATGTTACCTTCGCCATTCATTTACATCTTACCCGCTATGACCACTATGTACTGACTATGGGGCCTACAGAAGCAAGGCAAATTATAAGAGTGCTGGCAAGATAAAAAAGTCTACTAAAGTTAATTTATTAAATTCAATAAAAGTAGACCCGAATGCTCTAACATAAAATTTCTCCCCAAATAAAGCTAAATTTTAATTTTTACACAGTGTCTTGCAAAGGGATCTGCAGGAAAACAACAACAAAAACAAAACACCAGCAACAAAACAGACCAAGCAACAACTTTGTAACCAAGATGTGCTAACTATTTCTGTGAGAGGCAGGGAAAATAATAAAAGGTGAGTAAACCAGATATGACGTTCTCCTCAAGTAGCAAAAGATATGTATCCACCGGGCGGCAGCTGCCAAGTATGAAATCAGAAACTAGACTGAGACAAATGTGTCAGAAACGAGAAATGGATGGAACTCAGGGGCAGGTTATTCCGTTGATGAACTCCGTCTATCCTCTTTTGTGCCTTGAGTTGGGTGTTGAAGCAACAAACAGAAATCTGAGCAGCAGGAATTTGTAACCCTCAAAGCTTGCTCAGAGAACTGATAACACAACCCCAGTCAGCTGTGGGGGCCCCAGTTAAACTCTGTAGATCCCCAGGACAAAATGGAAATCTCTGATCACCGACACCTGATGGAAATCCAGTCCATCTACAAGGGGAGGTTGTAAGAACATCTCATCAGAAGGTCCCAGAATTACTCAGAACTCTCAATCCCACCAAACAGCGCATGTAAAAGCATGCAAGGAGAAACTGGAGGGTCACAACTGGTAGTTAGGGGAAAACATGGGAGGAGGAGACTAAGAAAATAACGAATGAGGCAAGCCAATGCTTGGGAAGCAGAATTCTGAGCAGTCCTGCCTTCAACTGACTGTGCCTCACTCGAATAACTTCTCAGTCCTTATGGTCTGTGGCTGTTGGTATTTTCTGCCTTGGACTTGATTCCTGGTTGCAGATCTCCTTTAAGCACTCATATTTCTAACCTTTATCCCCAGAAAAACAACTCCCCAAGCTTAACCTCATCTGTCTTCCCTCAACCTTCCACTCTGCTTTTATGGCTCCTTGACAGCAATGCTATTTAGCACTTTCTCATTGTCCGTATTTGCCATGTGGGCCGTACTTCTGAATGCTGAGCATCATGACTGGCCCGTTACAGAAGCTCAAGGAAAAAAGAGAAAGAAAAGAAAAAAGGTTTCTTATTCATCTTTTTTGATTATCCACTCTTCAATTGTTAACCAAAGCAAAAACAGACATTAAGTTCCAAAAACTCTACTTGTAAACTCAAGAGAATAAAAAATGACTATCATGTTACCATTTCTACCTAGCTAGCAAGAATTTCTATATCAGTGAAACAGCATCTTAGGGCTCTATTCATATTAGTCTTTTTTCCAATCGAATAAATACTGAGCATTCACTATGTGGAAGGCTTCATGGTAGATAATATGGTGGTACAAAGATGTACATCCTGTCTTCAAGGGACTCACAATATAGTAAGAAGTTTTCATTCTGAGAACGAAAGTAACTGTAGTCAAATGAGACTTTAATCTGTGATAACTTTTCATGTGCTAAAGCTCATTTTTTTTGCAAAGTATTCTATGGAGAGCTGTGAAATGTGTCCCGAAAGACAATACAGTATTGTGACTCTTATTTCTCAGTCTGTAAAATGGGCATAATAAGTGTATCTACCTCAGAGCTGCATTATCATCACAGCATGTAAATGCTCAGCATATACTTACAACATAGTACTTTTCAGTAAACGTAGATACAACTATTAATATTCTGTTCTAATACAGATTATGCCGATCTATTCTTTTTCTGGAACTTATTACAGTCACTTCCTAATAATTTATTGTTTTTTGTTTGTTTGTTTGTTTTGAGACAGAGTCTCACTCTTTTGCCCAGGCTAGAGTGCCGTGGCAGCAGCCTAGCTCACAGCAACCTCAAACTCCTGGGCTCAAGCGATCCTTCTGCCTCAGCTTCCCGAGTAGCTGGAACTACAGGCATGCGCCACCATGCCCAGCTAATTTTTTCTATATATTTTTAATTGGCCAATTTCTTTCTATTTTTTTTATAGTAGAGACGGGGTCTCGATCTTGTTCAGGCTGGTTGCGAACTCCTGACCTTGAGCGATCCGCCTGCCTCGCCCTCCCAGAGTGCTAGGATTATAGGCGTGAGCCACCGTGCCCCGCCTATAATTTATTATTCTTGCTTAGGGTAGATAACAGAGCACTATAGGGCATGGGACAAACATTGTCATCTTGCTAATGATATGATTACACAGAGTAATCATATCAAAAATCTCCATATCCAAAATCTCCAAAGTCCAAATATCATATCCAAAATCTCCAAAGTCCAAATAAATAGACATGCTCAGAAGCCATCAAGTTTTACGAGATATTGTACAGTGGCCTTAAAAATTGAAAATAATGTGATTATTTCTGTGGTTTTTCCATCAAAATAGTACAGTTCAATTCTTAACTGGGGCAGCAGCACCCTACTGAAGGTCATTTAAAATGTGTGAGAGTGCTTTCCTCACGCTCTAGCATCCAATGGGGGCAAACAGTTCTGCCCAATTCAGAACTGTTATCCAAAATGCCAAGAGTATGCCTGTTAGGAAACACTGGGTAGATGACATTTTTAAGTCAAGAGCTGTGCACAGAGAAAAAATAGAATGCAGTGTTTGTGAAGACCCATTGTACTTTTCCAGTATACAGATTGTTAATTCAATATATCAGAAAAACTACAGACACACCAATGCTAAAACATAAATTTCTGATTCACATGATCTCCAAAATGAGGGACTTGTAAAGTATAAGGAAAGAAAAGACACAAAGATAGATAAGTACACAGAAGAACATAAGTTATAGATTTTTTTAAACAAAACTGACTAGTGAGATAGTTCATATTTTAAGGAAAAGTAAACAGTAAGAAGTAGTGACGTCTTAAAGATATAACTGTTATAAACAACAGGAATATAAATATTTGGCTGATTTTAAGAAGTCCATTCAAATTAAAAAAATATCTTTTTTCTTTTTGGTTTCGTCCTTTCAAACTGTTATTTTCTGTGATTATCTTTTATCTTTTCTCTGTGGGAGCGACATTACACTCTGCAAACTCTATTGGAGAAAAATCAAGGAACTGAAACTCACTGCTAATTCTATAAAATCAACTCCTCTCCTGCATTGGGAATCTTCTCTCAAAGCATGCGAACTGAGCCACCCCACATTTAGACTTGAATGTCTTGCTTCATAAACACTGTTGCGCAGTCTGCAACGCACACTTGTTTATTGTAATAGACACCAAGAGTCTTTGCTGCACACACGTGTTCCCCCTTCAGCCCCACTGCTACACGCCCCTTATCCCTCTCCATCAGCCTACAGGTGTGGCCTTTCCTTGTTCAGCATGATTTTGCTAAATTTCCCCACTTCATTTTAATCCTATACTGCCTCCTAGAACCCAAGCAGCCCTGCCTTCCCACCACATTCCCAGCAACTCAATATTCCTTTCAGATACTGAAAAACTAGCATGCAATAGTTGCATTCGTGCCTGTTAGCAAAATATCAGGAAGAAGCTCTCTGTAGTTATTCATTAGAAAATAAACTCCCTTCCCCACCCCCAGCGAACAGTAGATGCCACTCCTTGCTGAGCTTCCCTGCAATGCAGAGGTTTTTCCTCTAAAAAACATCTCAAACAGCAGGTTTCCAGAGCTGCTGATGAAGCGTTCCCCTCACTCTGATGCTTAGGTGGGTTCTTAGAAGACTAGTCAGAGGCCCGCCTCTTAGGGAAGCTGCCTAAACTCTCTGCCTCATTTTGTCAGGCTGTAGAATGGGGATAAAGAACTTGCCTCTTGCCCATTTATAACTGGAGAATGCTGGGTCACTAACCCAATGCAAGAGATTGTTAATCTCTGTGAAAACACTTTGTATTCTTGAAAGATAGATACAAAGTAACCCTCAGTGATGTTATCATACAACAGTCTCAGGTTGTGTTCAAGGAAACAGAACCAAGGCATGTTACAACAGTCACTACACCACACCCAGCAGGGATCAGGTACATAGAAAGGTCACACGGAGTGAGCTCACGCTCTAAAACGGAGGTCATCACAGTAGAGGGGGAAGGGCTGGGGGAGGAGGAGGGTTATCTCTAACCCTAGAGATAAAAGTGCCAAATCAAACTGACATAGGTGCTGCTTTTTTTCTTTCGGCATTTGGCCCTAACCCTTGTTTTGTAACTCTACGTGCGCGGTCACCAGATACGTTCCCAGCTGAAGTGCCAGTAACAGTGTTACCGACAGGGAGGAGGAGTCGACAACAAACGAAATTGAACTTACAACCCATTTGGAAAGAAATGGATCTCCAAGTTCAAGACACTAGTAAGAAGCGAGCGTCCCAAATCTGGGGAGTGCGCTGCAGGGTCCAGGCCCAGGGCGCGCAGATGGCGACACCCCTGCGGGACTCGGAAACACATTGCAGTCCTGGCGCAAAGCGGCGGAAATCAGTACTCACTCTGCCTGCAACTCCCCGACCCAGGAGACCTCAGCTTGGTTTTCAGGCTGTTTGCATTGCTGGTTGGGCCGGGCCGCCGCGGTTTCTGTTTGAGCCCCAGCCGAGCTCGCGCAGTGCGGCGGGAGGGGCGGTCCCGGACGGCGACGCAGGATGCTCCCCGCCCTCCTCCCCGCCCCGGGGGGAGGCCCAGCTCCGCTGACTTGTCAAGGGCCTGGCATCTGGTGGCGGACTTAGTAACGTAGGCTGTGAAGCAGACCACGTGCTGTGTGTACTGCACACAGCCGGCTGATGACAGGTCTGCCGCTCCCACGGCCTCACCCTATGACTCCACCGAAATAAGGGAGCAACGGTGGGTGGATGCTCTTGCACATACGCTCCTCCAAGTATCTCTTTTGAGACTATAAAGTGCATTAATAATGATCACAACCAGGGATTCACAAATACATTTAAAAATGTATAATGGACTTTTTTAAAAGAGCAGTTTAACAGAATTCTACTGAATTATTGTTTATTATATATTATGATTAAAAACATCAAAACTAATAATGGATTTGAAGCCATAATAAAATATAAATTCATGAGTCTATACTGGTATAAATAAATGAACGAATAAGTAAGTAAATGGAAGGAAAGAAACCCCACTTTCTTATAGAATAATGCTAACAAATAAATATAGAGTGAATGATGGAATTAGAGAAAAGAGTTATGAAGTTTTAAAAGAAATATGGAAAGCAACTTCTCCCAAAGCCATAAACCAAACCGTGGTAAACGACTGTCTGGAACCTGAGCTTGGGGTGAGTGGAGAGGTGGTGGTCAGTGTTTGAGGAACACAGATCTCAGGCCTTGCTAGTGACAGCTGAGGCAATGACTCAGATCTTTATCCAGGCAAAACAGAGGTGACAGCCAGCTGTCATTAAAAAGGTGGAGAACTCATCTGCACAGCTCCATGCCCCACACATAACCTGCCAGGCAGTCAAGGCCGGGAGGGCCCTCCGACTTCCCCTTCAAGGGGTTCCTTACCGCCACCACATTTATTTTCATTTTTCTTTTACTTCTGTCAAAGCTGGTGAAGCAAGAGTCCTTCCAATTCTAAGACTTTATAATTTCCTGAGCAGAAGGCCCTGTCCTTATGCTTCTTCTTGATGAAAATATACCTTAAAAATGTTTTTTTATTGATCATTAGTATTATCTTTCATTTTTTAAAGATAAGTGAAACATCACCTCATCTAGGTTTCACTGACATTCATTTCTCTCGTGACAAAAAAAGGCAAAGGGTGACTTATTTGGGCCACACACCAATAGGGGTACGCTCTGGGCCCCACAGCCCCCAGAGTTAGCCAGCTCAATGAAGGTGAGTATTTCTGTGTCCCTAAAGAGTATAGATGAGTAATCACATGGTTATGAAATAAATTTTTCCAAGATACTTATGCTACAGATCAGGTAGAAAGGGACTCCTTTCCTTAGAGATGAAGGGAGACATTATTGTTCCTCCATGTGCTAGGGCTATCACAATCCCTGAGGGTCACCCTTTCTCCCAGTGTGGTCCTCAGATCATCTGCATTGGAAACACCTGGGGATGCCTATTAGGTATTTATATGTAAAATCCTAGGCCTTGGCTCACCTTGGTAAATTAGAATTTCTCGGCTTGGAACCTGAGAATCTGCATTTTAACCAGCTTCTCCAATCGATTTTCAGGTAATTGGTAGGCTGGACTGTCTCCACTCAGCACAGTTCAGCCTTTTGCTCCTCAGTGTGGCTGCCAGACCAGCAGCATCAGCATCAGCTGGGAGCTTGTTAGAAAAGCAGAATCTCAGCCTCACCCCAGACTTCCTGAATCAGAATCTTCATTAATAAAAACATCACTGATTCATCATGCACATTAACCTATGAGAATTGCTGCTCTGGATCTTATTTCCCAAACTTTGGTTATTTGTACTTAGTATTTTTTAAATTACCTACATAGTATTTTCAAATTTTCAAAGCTACCCACTCTCCCTTAAGAAATTCCTTTCTGGATTAAACTAGGAGAGTACATTTTAATTGGAACTAACAACTTTAACCAATACATCTTCTTAATAGCATGCTCTTCTACAGAGACATTCCCAATGCAATCTGAATGTCAGTTTCCTCACCTGAACAATGAAGTTGTTGAAACTGAACTTGTCTGAGAAGTCTTCCAGTAATAAAAGTGCATGACTAATTATGGCTCACAACTATTTTCATCCTGGCTTTATGTAATTTCTGAAGCCTTGTTAGTCTTCATTATTAATTTATCAAAAATTAAATTTTAAGCACTAAGCATTTTACAATAATTATTTTGAGTTAGAAATGTCTCTGCCACTTAAGAGCTTTAAATTTTTCAAACCCAGAACTATTAATACATGGCAGAGGGGATATTATTTGTGGGCACAATTACTCATTCGGTAAGAATTCTCATAAAACAGTTCCACAATATATGGAAACCATCCCATAATGCACAGTTTACACATATGCGTCAAATTAGGTATTTAATTTTTAAGACAGACTTTTTAAGGTTTCCTCAATAATTATAAAAATATCACTCACTTTAAATTTCAAACTGAATATATCCAGAATTAAAAAAAGCTAGAACTAATTTTACTGCCAATTGTGTCTACCATTTTGTCATGCCTTTTCTGAATGCATTGGGAGAATATTATTTTGCCTCTGTGTGCTATGATAATTGTGTAATGAAAGCCTTCCAGTTATCACAAATGCTCTTACCCCCAAATGCTTTTCTAAACGATGTGCGGGAATGGTAATCTTTGAGGGATAATTATATGAATTATAGCCATTCCAATCAGGCATCAAAAGGAGAAATAAGCAAGTATATTTCTTCAATACTTTATAAGAGTCAAAGACATGAGAAAGGAAGAAGTGAAGAATTAAACCTTGGAAAACTCATGTTCTGGAAACTGGTGAAAGAAAGTGAGTCAGGAAAACACAGTGAGAAAGAGCTACAGGAGATAAGAATGGAGGTGGAAAAAGGACAGTCAAGGAAAGAATTTCAACTTTGCTTTTATTTTTTATTTATTTATTTATTTATTTTTTGAGACAGAGTTGCACTAGGTTGCCCTGGCTAGAGTGCCTGGCGTCAGCCTAGCTCACAGCAACCTCAAACTCCTGGACTCAAGCAATCCTTTTGCCTCAGCCTTCCGAGTAGCTGGGACTACAGGCATGTGCCACCATGCCCGGCTAATTTTTTCTATATATATTTAGTTGGCCAATTAGTTTTTTTCTATTTTTAGTAGAGACGGGGTCTTGCTGTTGCTCAGGCAGGTTTC
>CAUYRT010055210.1:0-44615 GCA_963574885.1 Lepilemur ruficaudatus | reverse complement strand
TGTGAGGGTGTGTGGGTGAGGGTGTGTAAAGGGTGTGTGGGGATGTGTGAGGGTGTGGGAGGATGTGTGAAGGTGTGTGTGTAAGAGGTGTGTGTGAGGATGTGTGTGAGGTATGTCAGGATGTGAGGATGTGTGTGAGAGTGTGTATGACAGGGTGTGAGAGGGTGTGTGTGACGGTGTGAGAGGGTGTGTGTGAGGGTATGTGAGGATGTGTGAAGGTGTGTGAGGGTATGTGTCTTGAGTGTGTGAGGATATGTGTGTGTGAGCGTGTGTGTGAGAGGGTATGTGTCAGGGTGTGTGTGTCAGGGTGTGGTGTATGTGTGTCAGGGTGTGTGTGTGAGATGTATGTGAGGATGTGTGTCAGGGTGTGTGTGTGAGATGTGTGTGAGGATGTGTGTGAAGGTATGTGGGTGAGGGTGTGTGGATGTGGGTGTGTGTGTGAGGATGTGTGTCAGGGTGTTTGTGAGGGTGTGTGTGTCAGGGTGTGTGAGGGCGTGTGTGAGGATGTGTGTGTGAGGGTATGTGTGAGGGTATGTGTGAGAAAGGATGTGTGTGTGAGGGTATGTGTGAGGGTATGTGTGAGAGAGGGTGTGTGTGTGAGGGCGTGTGTGAGGATGTGTGTGTGAGGGTATGTGTGAGAGAGGGTGTGTGTGTGAGGGCGTGTGTGAGGGTGTGTGTGTAAGGGGGGGTGTGTGTGTGAGGGTATGTGAGTATCAGTGCTCTCTCCCTCAAAGGAGGAATCACTGGGCTCCAGGCTGTCCCTTTTTGTGAACTCTCTGTCTGATTGTGGCTGTGTCCAGCAGCACCGGCTTTTGTAACTCAGCAGGAAAATGTGTCATACCACATTTATTTTTTGCAGGGTGGGGGTAGGGTTCTTTCATCATGAGATCATTTATTTAAAGATACTAAAAGATTCAAATATTAATCCATTTTAAGCTCATGGAAAATGGTCATGTGCTGTTTCTTTATGTTTATCTTGTTTGGGTTTCATTGAGCTTCTTGGAGCTGTGAGTTTATACTTTTCATCAAATTTGGAAAAGTTTTGGTCAGTATTTCTTCATTTCTTAAAGACCCAGTCTCTCTCATGCTCCTTCTCCTTCTCCTTCCCATCCTCCCTCCCCTCCATCTGGGACTCCAGTTGCACTTCTGTTCGACCTTAATATTGTCCTACAGGTCACTAAATGCAATTTGGGTTTTTCCATCCTTTGTTCTCTCAGTGCTTCACTTAGGATTGTGTTATTGCCCTGTTGGAAAGTTTACTGATCTTTTCTTCCACATGCCTAATTTTAATTATGCCTGTATAGTGAATTTTTAATATCAGAAATTATATATATTTTTAGTTTTAAAATTTCATTTGGCTCTTTTCATCAAGGTTTTATTTCCCATTATGTTCATGTTTCCTTTAATTCCTTAACCATATTTTAATAGCTTTACTAGATATTTCCAAACTGTTTTCCAAAGTAGATGTGCCAACTAACCCTGCCTCTCATTGTATATGAGAATGTCTGTTGGTCCATGGTTTCAGCACTCACCATCAAGGTTGTCAGTGTCTTTGTTCTAGAAGATGGTTATACGTGGCTTCCACCTGCTCCCCCCGTCCCACCCCCACTTAGCTCCTTTCATGTGTTGTGTTCATGGGTCATCTGTGTTTCCTTTTGTAAAGTGCCTGTCAGGTCTTTTCCCCATTTGCCTATTGGATAGTCTGTCTCTTATTTATTTTCAGGAATTATTGATAATTTTGAGTAGTGTGCTTTGTGAGTGACATTTGCAAATAGCTTTTTCTTATCTTTTCACTTTTTTAATGGTGTCTTTTGATTAAGAGCAATTTTAAACTTTAATATAGCCCAGTGTGTCAAGATTTTTCTTTATAAATAAAGCAGTTTGGATTTTAATTTTTAAAAATCTTTCCCTTTTCATGGTCATGAAGATATCCTACTGTGTTATCTTCCAGCAGAATGTATGTTTTTGTTTATTTTGGATTTTATATATATGTGTATTCTACCCAGAATTGACTTGTGCATGTTTGAAGGTTATCCAGTTTCCCCATTTGCCTGTGTAAGCCCCATCCACTGAGGAGCCTCCTTTGCCCTCGTGGTCCGTGTGTCCTCCCACCTCAGGTCCCGGGTGTCTCGGCTGTTGCTGACATACCACGCTTCATACACTTTATTTTGGAACTAGCTGCTTAAGTTGGGATTTTGTTTGAGATTACATTGGATCTTCAGATCGGTGTGGAAAGAGCTGACATATATGTAATATTGGCATCTTTCTCCTTTTATTAGTTGTCCTTTAATGTATGTTCATACAACTTGATACTTTCTCCACAGTGGTCTCGTACATCTTTTGTTATATTTATTGCTAGGTTCTCATTTTGTGATGCTATTTTTTAAAAATGTGTTTGGATTTCATTTTTTAAATTATTTGTTGCCATTTTATGGAAATTCAATCAATTTTTTGTGTTTATATCCCAACAATCCTATAATTTTAATAATTTACCTGTGGCTATTTTGGCATTTCTGGGCACACAATCACATCCCTGTGAGTAACAGGTTTCTTTCCTATTCCTTTTACTTTGGATTTTCCTTTACATTATCGTTGCTCTGTCTTTTGCTTTTTTGCATCATGGTCTGGAGGCTTCCCTGCCACCCACCTGTCCCTGGGCCACCATGGGCATTCTGTGCTGACAAGCCCCCGTGAGGCTCACTCCACTCAGCATCTGCTCGTGAGACCCAGCGCTCACCTTCTGTCCTCCTTACTGTCGGTTGTTGGAACCTTCTCTTCAGTCCTTTCAAGAACTAACCTCAGCAGGGCGCGGTGGCTCATGCCTGTAATCCTAGCACTCTGGGAGGCCGAGGCAGGCGGATCGCTCAAGGTCAGGAGTTTGAAACCAGCCTGAGCAAGAGCGAGACCCTGTCTCTACTGAAAAAATAGAAAGAAATTAGCTGGACAACTAAGAATATATATAAACAAATGAGCCGGGCATGGTGGCACATGCCTGTAGTCCCAGAGCTACTCGGGAGGCTGAGGCAGTAGGATTGCTTGAGCCCAGGAGTTTGAGGTTGCTGTGAGCCAGGCTGACATCAAGGCACTCTAGCCCAGGCAACAGAGTGAGACTCTGTCTCAAAAAAACAAAAAACAAAAAACAAACAAAAAAACTAACCTCGCCTCCATTTTATTCTATTTTCAATCTCTACTCTTACCTTTCTATTTTTAGCCATGCTGAAATTACTAACAAATTTCCGTTAAAAATGTAATTTTATCAATTTTCCTGTCCTGTGTTTCTGTCTCTCACTGTATTTGCTAATATAATTGATACATTTTAGTTTAAATCTGCCATCTCATTTTGTGCTGTTTATTCTGTTCTGTGATTTTTTTCCCTTTCTACTATTACCGTTTTAGATTACCTCTTTATCCTCCCGCGTTCTCACCCCTCGGCGTGGAAGCTGCACGCTGCTCCCTTCTCCACCACAGTGTCTGTCCCGTCAGCACCCTTCCCGCCCGAGACTGCCACACTTACCTCCCTGTGCTGCCACCTTGCCCGTGGGTCGTTTCCAGGTATTTTAGGGAAGCCGTTCACTCTCACGAAGTATATAGTCATCATTAATTAGGAGTTTTTTACCTATTTATTCTCTGCCTCACTTCTTCATCCCCCAGTGTTCATCTGTGATCGCTTTCTTTCTGCATTTAGAATTCTTTATATAATGTCGGTTGGTGGCAGATTCTCCTTTTGTTGTCTAAAAATGCCTTATTTTATCCTCATTTTGAAAATGAGTCTACTGGGTTAGTACTTGAGGTTGGCATTTGATTTATGTCAGCCTTTTGGTGCCGTCACCCGGTCTTTGGTGCAGTGTGTGTCCATTCCCCTTGAACCAGAACTAGACCAGGCCTCGAAGGCAACAGAGGGCCGGTCCCCCTGCTCCTCCTCAGGTCGGTCAAAAGTCCTCCTGTCTAAGCCAGGAAACTAAAGGCTCCCTCAGGTGCAGGAGACACGATGCCCTAGCCCTGTGGGCTTCAGCACTCTGCACACTCCCTCCAGCTGCCCCTCCAGGTTGTGTCCCGTGTCGTGAGCACATGTGTGTGTCTATGTGTGTCAAGGCCCAGCCGGCCAGAGAGTGTGACTGCTAGTATAGATGGCACGCACTTTGAGGAAAACAGAAATTCATGTTTTGTCACCTTTATTCAATCACTTTACCAATTTGACACACAATGTTAACAACAGCAAACACAAGGAGCAATATGCAGACAGACATTAGCTGTTTCACTAAAGGTTTGCAAGCCAGGCCTTGACAGCAAGTCCAACAGGTGACACCACACTTCGAGCTCTGCAGGAGGGACAACAGGGCTGCCCCAACCCCACAGACATTCCTGGTGAGTGTGGTTAGTCAACAGAAGTGCCTTTCTGTGTCAGAACACCCATGACATGGACATGACCCATCACACTGATAAAGTGATACGCTCAGTACTCCCTAACATTAATAAAACAGTGAAAAAATATATTGCATATATATATATATAAATTTGTTTCCCTTTCTTGAAAAATACTTAGTACAAACTAGTAGTATACATTATCCCTTTCAAGTTTCCTTTAAGTTGTATAGGTTTCCTTTGTTGTTTGGCTTGGTTTAGTTTATTAAGAGGTCTAAAGAAAGAGAATTAACTAAAGCATCCCCTATCACATACCCACGGTGAAAGGCCACACCCCTGAACCACCGGGGTTGCCAAAGTGTTCAGTAGTAAGTGGAGAAAAGTTATTCAGGTTCAGTGTTTGAAGGGCGTTCTAGCCTATTGATAACTTCACAGTACAGCTAAATTGTCAGCCTGTGCTGTATGGAACAGGTGACAGCAGGGTGTTCCTGTGGTGTGTGCTACAGAATGGAGTAGCCAGCACAGTCCCCCGCAGGAACAAATGAACTGGATGGGCAGGCACGTTCCCCTTAGGTGTGGAGGGCCAAGGCATCTGTCTCAACTCCTCCCCACTCCAGTTGTATCCTCCCAGCAGCCACAGACATGAAGACACACAGGAGTCGCCGTGTGCCAGTGCACTATTCACAACACAGGAGGCTGCAGCAGCCAAGGGGGTGGGATTGGGGTGGGAGCCTGTGGCCTGCCCTGAGCTGTTCCCGCTGGGATGTGGAGGTGGAGCGGCAGGGTCAGGACGCAAGACAAGCATCCAGTCTGGGCGCTTGCCTTTGGGGACTCCTGCCTGGGCCTTTCCGACTTACTGGCCGCTGCTGTAATTTCGCCTGCCCCCAAACTTAAGACTGAGGATATTCAAGGTGTAAAAATACTCCAGTATAAATATAAATCTTTTGCTATGATACTTTAAACGTATAATTTGAACTTTGATTTTGGTAAAGCTAATTTGTGACCACTAGCTAGTTGTTTGTCCTATAGCATTAAATAGAAATAAATAAGTATTCTGGTATGATCAGTGTTGTCAGACACTCTCCTACCTTCTCTCTCCTGATGTTCAGACACTGTTAGCACTATTCTTCCCTGACAGAACCTGTCCCTGTCTCCTGATGTCCTCCCCGACAGAACCTGTCCCTGTCTCCTGGGTGTCACCCCTGCCAGAACCTGTCCCTGTCTCCTGGGTTGCGTGCTGTGCAGTTTCTTGTATTCACAGATAGACATTTAATTTCTATTTAACCATGGTTAGTAGAAGCTAATTGGCATTGCATAAAAACATGCAAAAAAGACAAACACCCTGCCTGTGTATTCACAATATTCAGAAACTGACTGAGGAAAATGCATATGTCTGTTTTGTCCAGTGAATTTAGGGTCAGGCAGATGTTCTGTGTTCAAAGGCTACACACCGATGCAATGACAAATTCAACAGACAATTTTAAACTGACAGAATGGTGACTATTATGTCCTCATGACTTGAGTTTTACTCCCCCTTCCTTGCTAGGTGGTGTAGAGGGGAGGGGAGGGTGTGTTTGCAGATCTACACTTGGAAACCGACTGGAGAAGGATGCTGTCCTGGCTCTCGAGTGTCTGAGGAAACCTTGGGACCCGAGGGGGATGGGCAGGGGATGCGCTGGAGACTGCTAATTGGCGTCTTGGTGCTGCGTGCCAGGCGCCACAGCCAAAAGCGTGTTGAGGGAGAGTCTGGGGTGAGAGGCCTCTCCTCTGGAGCCCAAGGGCCCTCCAGGCTGGGACAGGGAAGGCCACCAAGGCAGAGAGAATGTACACTCGGTTTTCATTCACAAAACCCAAAGATTTGCTGCAGCAATCAGGAATGCATTCTAAAGTTTTCATTAGAAGTGAAAGGAGCATTTCTTGTAATGGAGCTTCCTTCCAGGGGCCTGAGGTGGGTGGTGCTGGCACTCCGCACGCGGGACCTATGGACCTCACCGCTCTGGGCTGCTCTGTCCAGTTCTGGGGAGGGCGCTGTGGTGAGTAAGATGCCGAATGCATAGACGAGGTGACCTGTCTGTGGCAGAGGCCTCCTGTCTGTGAGGTTGGGTGGTCTGTGGTCCCCTGAGAATGGGCACTTGTGTTGTTTCTTTTGCTTGGATCCAATTTCCTCGTATGCTGCAAGGGCGGGCCAGCCCTGACTTGGTTTGGACCTACGTTTGGAGGTCATTCTAGCCTGAGGAGGACCTGCTGAACAGGAGACAGCATCCTGGTGCTCCGGCACCTCTCCCTTCAGTGTCTTGTGTCCCCACAGACCACTGTGGGGTAGCGTTGGTTCCTACTGTGCAGCCTGAGAACCCTCAGGCACCACTCTGGCCCGTCCCTCTGCCTTGGCCAGGCGCACTCAGCTCCAGGGCCAGGGTCCTGCTGGCATCATGTCTGTTCCATGTGACTTGGTCGTGACTGTGGAGACTGGGTTGTTCATGGGCAGAAGAACGAGAGAAAAGCAGCCTTAGACCAAGAGACAGCCAGCCCACGAGGTGCCGCACTCTGACCAGGGAGTCTGGAGGGGACAGGAGCCCGAGCGGGTGTGGGGTTCCAGGGTCCTTCCAGGTCCTGAGCTGCTCAACCTGGGAAGGAGCCTGTTCGTCAACCCTAATGAAAGTCATCAGCATCTTGAACACAAGGGCTTTTTGGGTTGTGATGAGATTATTAAACACTGCATGCTCAGAGTGTTTTCAGACATTTTCCACATCTTACATTTGCCTGTAGGTTTCACTCAAGGGCCAGCTGGGCATAGCCAGGAGATGGGGCTGGGCTGGGCCCTGCAAGGGAGTCTTGCAGCCTGAGAGCCACTGTTCCTTGGTCTTCAACATCAGGCACTGTGAGCTTTGGAACCTCAGAAGGAAGGTTCCCACTGGGCTACCCCGTCCTTGAGTTGAGGCCTCCCTTTTGAGGGGCCTGGGAAGACCCGGATCCCCTGCCCCACACAGGTGGGTGGGCTGCTCCTGTGACCAGGTGCTCTCAGGGCTCAGGGGAGGTGGGTGGCGTGTCTGTGTGCTGTGGCAGTGAGGGAGGGGCTTGCTGTCCACCTGTGCCGTAAGCCCAGCCCTAGAAGACCATTTGTCCTGCGCAGAGCTGGATGGAGCAAATTGCAAACGGGCTCCTGGGAGCATTTCCCCAAGGCCGCCATGGGCTCTTTCCAGGACCAGCTCCAGAACCACGTGGCCCAGCAGGTTACACTCAAGGTGATGGATGTTGATGCCAAGGGACAGATGACCGTGGAGGCAACGTGACAGCAGGCCACACTGATTGGCATCCCCAGGACAGAGCAGCAGCACAGGGTTCTTGTGCAGACAAGTGCAAGGACAGGCCTCCCTGCTACGTGCTCGCAGTGTAGATACATGGGGGTCCTGGGCAGGCTGTGCCCACTGACTCCTGTGCACTCTGCAGTGGTGGAGGACAAAGCCCTGGCCAGTGCTGCAGCCCCATTTGGCGTCCTGCATTCCAAAGGGTCGGGAGAGGTTAGGAGGGCCATTTAGAGAGAGTTGAAACTGCATATAGGCTGTGGCTGACAGGAGGTTTGGGAGCAAAACGGGTGGCAGTATGGATGGACAAGTGGGAGGCTGGGCAGAGATGCCTGTCACATGCCGGTGAGGCTCCTGCCTGGCAACGTGGGGACAGGACATCCTGGATCTTCCTGGACCCACTCTGAGAACAGACGTGCAGTCACCATCTCAGGAAAGCAACCTGAAGACAGCCAATTTCATGCTCCAGGTCACTCTGGTCAGCCGGGAAGC
Organism: Lepilemur ruficaudatus; assembly: GCA_963574885.1. Taxonomy (NCBI): domain Eukaryota; kingdom Metazoa; phylum Chordata; class Mammalia; order Primates; family Lepilemuridae; genus Lepilemur; species Lepilemur ruficaudatus. The sequence continues at coordinate 36,459 of CAUYRT010055210.1, read as the reverse complement.
TGCCTGTTGTGCCCCTCAGCCTTCCTGTCACCTCGACTGTGTGTGCGAGTACATGTGTAAGCATGTGTGTGCTTGTGGGACCTGCCTCTCCATACCTGGCCTCTAAGGAAGGCCCAGAGGACCCTGTCGTGTCTGCTGCAGGACAGGGCTCAGGGCCCATAGACAGGAGTCTGTTTGGAGCTCACGTGGTTTTCTTTGTGCTGTTGGTTAGTTCCTTAGCTCCTGTTGCTCTCAAGGCCCCTGGAAAGTGTCTGCCAGTCAGGAGGTCGGCATGGCCTCCTACAGGGTCTGTCTCCCAGAGTCCCCACAATGACCAGCTCCTTTAAAACACCCCTTTCACCTGAAAACTAGGTAGCCAGTGTGGTGCCATCCCAGGAGACACTTTGGAAGCGGCTGTCCACTCTCCAGCTCAGGCCGAGGCAGGCGTGATAGGGAGGGTCAGGGCCCAAATATGGGGTCTGAGAGGGAGTGTTGGGTGCCCAGCAGGAGGGGAGGCCTGGGTGTGGCCCCCACAGCTGCCCCAGCCCCCAGCAAGGCACCCCTCTGAGTTCTGCCCAAGTGAGCGCAGGAATGTCCACAGGAATGTAATGAAGTGACGGGATACAGTTCCTGCTCCCGGACACCTGCAGTGTCTCGGGGCACAGATCCACCGAGCTACTTGCCCCCGTGCACCTTCTGGTCGTAGGTGCCCGCGTGCTTGTAGCCAGGCACGTAGCCTGACTCGTCCACCAGGTCCACACGGCCGGCCTTGCCCTTGCCCTTGCCCGAGGAGTCGAAGCGCTCCTTGTGGGAGCCCGTGAACTTGGTCGTGTCGGTGAGCCGCGACACAGTGGGCGACGAGATGGCCTTCTGCAAGAGGAGAGGGGTGGGAGGGAAGAAGTGAGCTGCAGGCCAGGTGAGGAGACCAGGTGAAGGCTGGGCCCGACCTGGGCGGGTCTCCCGGAGGAAAGGTTTCCTGGTGCACACAGCGCAGAACCGCTCAGGGCGAGCTGCAGACAGGCGGGATGGCCTCTCCTGGCCTGGGGCAGCCCAGGGTCTGCAGGGCTGTGACCCTGCCCCTTCTCCAAGTCCGCCTAGTCTTCATGCAGTTGTCCACCCTCTCAGGAAACCCACACCGGCCCCCTCCGGAGGACTTGGGCTGTCAGGTCGCCGGTCCACCTCTCTCATCAGGTCCCGCCCGGCCCACCAGGCCCCCGCCCCCACCACGCATGGCCCACCCTGTCCCTTTCAGTAAGGCCCCGCCCGCCCCTCACCGTGACCCCCGAGATGACCGGTGCCTTGCCCTCGATGAGCCGGTGCACTTCGCGGACTGCCTCCTCTGCGCTCTTGTCTTTGAACCGCTTCTTGGCGAGCTCCTCCAGCGCCTCCTGGAACTGCTCGAAGGTGATGGTCCGACAGGACTTCCCCCTGCGGGGGCAGTGGCTTAAGGCGGGGCCAGGTGGGGGCCCCTAGTGATGCCCCCCCTCCACTGAGAGGAAGCCCCCTCCCCAGTAGGGCCCTGCACATGTGGGAGGGGCCCAGGCTGAGTAGCTCCACAGGGAGGGGTCGTGGGTGGGGCATGGGGTTCCCACAGAGGGCCGGCCCTGGGGCTGCCCAGGGCGCCTGTCAGGGTGGATGCAGGACCCACGTGTCAGGACCTGAGCCCCCAGCTCCAACCAGCCACTGCATGTGAGCGCCTGGGGAGCTGGGGTGAGAGCCTGGGGGGCCGGGGCGAGAGCCTGGTGGGGGGGCCGGGGCGAGAACCTGGGGGGCTGGGGTGAGAGCCTGGGGGGGCCGGGGTGAGAGTCTGGGGGGCTAGGGTGAGAGCCTGGGGGGGCTGGGGTGAGAGCCGGGGGGTGCTGAGGCACCCAGAGCTGTGCTCCACCCTCCAGCACATTCATCAGACCCTCACTTGGGCAACTGCAAAGAGTTCTAAACTGGCTCTTTGCCTTTTATAATTTTAATTAGAAAACATTTTCCAACTTGATCTACCCCAAAACTAATCCAAATTAGTGAGGCTTTGCAATGTTTAAAACGACCTCACTGTGGGTCCCGGAGGAGCAGCTGTGAGCAAGGCCCCTCCCAGGCCCTTCCAGCTGCAGTCCACGACTGCAGAGAGGCCTGACCCGACAGAAGTTCTGTCCACGTCACTGAGCAGAGGCTCTAGAAAAGCCAAACAGTTGTGAAAATCAGAACAAAGCTGGAGGCTGACACATCTCTAGGTGCACCGCAAAGCCAGAGTGACAAGACAGCACAGTTCTGGCAAGAGGACAGACCATGGATGAGCATCACTGGTGGGTTCAGGGAGAGTCCCCACATGCACACACGTGTGCACACACATGCGCACGCGCACACACGCAGCCCACCGCTTTCCAAGGAGGCGGGAAAGGATTCTTTTCAACAAACAGAGGTAGAACAATCGGTGACCCCTATGCAAAAATTGCCCTTTTATCTAAACCTTGCACCATATACCAGATTAACTCAAAATAGATCATAGTCCTAATTATTAAACCTAAAACAAACTTCAAGAACATGAAAAAAAGAGCAAAGTTTTGTGACCTTGGATTAGGCAAAGATTTCTTAGAGATGACACCTAAAAACAGTCCATAATGGAAAAAATGGATGAACTGGACTTCATCCCCAGGTTGAAAACTGCCTTTCAGAAGACACTGTTGAGAGTGAAAAGACAAGCCACCGACCGAGAGAAAATATTTGCAGAACAAACACCCGACGAAGGACTCATAGCCGAAATGTACAGAGAACTCTGAAAACTCGGCAGTAAGAAGAAACCCAGTGTAAAAACATGGGCAAACTATCTGAGTGAGAGACGGCACCAGGGAAGGTACATGGACGGCAAAGAACACACGGAGAGATGCTCAGCGTCCTCGGAGATGCAGACACGCGGCGAGGGGCCGCTGCACACGGGGATGGCTGCAGCCATGAGAACAAGGAAGAGGACAGGCCCACGGCCGAGGTGGCTGCAGTGGCTGGAGGGCTCCTTCCCTGCTGGTGTCTCGCACGGTGTCTTACGAGGGAGACACCTGCCGCATGGCACAGTCCCATCCCTGGGTCCTACTCGAGGGAGGTGAAAACGTAAGCTCACACGTGAACTTGTAGGGGATTTTGTCACAGTTTTACTCATAGTCACCAAAACCTAACAACAACCCAAATGTCCTTCAGCAGCGACCAGATGAACACACGGTGATGTGTGCACACCATGGACAACACTCAGCAACTCGAGACGGAGCCAGTGAGATAGGACACAGTGGGCTCAGTGGCCAGGCTCTGTGGCCAGAGCCAGATACGAAGACACCGCCCCCGTGCGGCTCCCAGAGCCCAAGGTCATCGCTGTTTTTACACGGCACCTAGAGGATCCACATGCACTTTACACGTGTCCCGAAGATGCGGGACGTTCCGACCGCACACTCGGTCTGGGGGAGAGCTGAGTGGAGGGGCAGCGCTGGGGCCCAGGGCACAGTACATTGTTGAGCCGGCTGTCACACGTACCGGCAGTTGTCCAGCAGCATCCACCCGGGAGGGGCTGAGTGACTGGGGACGTGTAGTGTGTGGGCAGTGGCTTCTTGCCCCTCCGAGCTCTCAGCTGGATGCCCGCCAGGGCCTCCCCCTAGCGGTGCCTGGCACGGACAGCATAAAGCCACCCTTTCCTCCCTCTGGGCCCGCGGGGTGTGTTGACTCTCTAAGGCCCTGTGGGGCCTCTCTGTCCTGTGCTGTCAAAGGCACCCCTGTCTCCTATTCACAGTCCTGCCCAGGCTGACATGCGGACACCAGGCCTGACCACCAGCCTGGTGACTGGCGCTGGGGCATGCAGCCCCTCTGGGCAGCCTCGGATCCAGGCACCACCAGTGCCAGCCCCTCGGTCTGGGGAGGGAGTGGCTGAGGGGCTCCCCTATCAGAGACCACATTCAGATTGGGGTGGATGCCTGTGCCAAGAGCCACTGGCCAGGCCCGTGTCCCCATGTGTCCCTGTCATCTTGGGGAGAGCTTAGGCCACTCTGCCCTGAGCCCGCAAGAGCTCTCCCTAGGAGAGCCAGGCGCCTTCTGCCAGAGCAGTCCCCAGTGAGTGCTGGAAAGACAATGACTGTCTCTCCCCGAGACACTCAGTCCTGCTCCGTGGCTCCTGGGTCACAGAGCGAGCCTGTCCTCGGAGCATATGGCTGCTCAGAAGATGCGGTTCTCCCCAAACCCAGCCCAGCAGATGTGGCCACTGCTAACACACAGTGCCCAGGAGAGGTATTTGCTTCCCAGGCCCAGTGTCCTCCAGGCCTCTGGGCAGAACCCAGGGCCGGCAGGGGCCCCAGCTCAGTCTCTCGGGGACACTGGGGCCTGGCCAGGGGTGTCCAGGAGCTGGTGGAGAGCCAGCACAGCACTTTGAGGACTGGTCTGTGCCTCCAGGGCTGAGGCCGCCAAAGCTGCCTCGAGCTCTGGGCTGAGGCAGAGCCCCTGCCCTCTCCATCTGCAGCTCTATGATGATAACTTGCCGCTCGGGCTCCCAGGACCTGCGGAAGTGTGGACTCGGACTGACCCGTCAGATGCCACTGCGGGCAGAAAGCATGGGGCTGTCGAGGGCGATTAACGGGCAAGCAGCTGCCCCTGTGCTGAGAGTCAGAGCACGAGGGGCACTGGGGCTCCCGGGGCACAAGCCTCCAGGATGTTCCCTTCAGCACTGGGCTGAGGCCGTGGGGGCTGGTGGGGGAGGCTCCTGCCTGGTGGGGACGTAGACTGGGAGAGCTTGTCTGGCTGGCTCGCGTGTGGACGCGGCACAGGAGTGCGCTCATCTCTACTGGGCCTCGGGCAGCCCCAGGCTGGCCACTCGCCCTGGACCGGCAGCTCCGACTTCTCCCTGCTCTCTAGGAGGGTGTGGTGATTCCTGTCACTCTCACACTTCAGCCTCCTCCTGCCCAGGGCTATCCCATGCATGCTGACCGCCCTGCTTCCCCCAGGCCCCAGCAGGACCAGACGCCCACACTGAGAACCCAGAGCAGCCACTGCCCCCCGGGGCCCTTCCAGTTCCTGGCCAGCTCAGAAACCCCTCAGGGGCCGGGGAGATGGCCTCCACCCACACAGGGCCTGGACATGGGCCACCTGTGAGGGCTTCTCCCCTCATTGGAGGAGACCAGAGCCCCTTCCTGAACCCCCGTGTGGGCTTAGCTGGTGGCTGGAAACGCCCACTGAATGGGCAGCTCAGCTCCGGGGCCTACCGGGAAGCCAACAACCCTTCTTCCTGCATTGGCCGCCCTAGCACACCCACTGGCTGCCCCAGCTCCACCTGCCCCATGGTCTCTGCCTACAACATGCAGTTACTTCCCTCCCAGTGGGAAACAAGCCCACCCTTATGGCTCCTCCTAACTTCACGTTGCCTAGTGCCTTTGTGTGGTCACTCGCCTGTGGCCATCACCAGGACCTGGACTCTGGGCCAGAGGGGCCTCATGCTGGTGCGTCAGGGCCCAGCCTCTGTGCCCCAGCTGCTGCCGTGGCCTGGGGTGGGCTGTGGGCTGATGCTGCCTGAGGTCGTCCAGACAGATTCCGGCTGTTTGCAGAAGGTCATCCTCTTACATGACCTGGTGCACTCTCCAGCCAGGCTCACGAGGCTGAGTGGACAGGCTGAGCTGACGAGGAGCGGGGCTTGTCCCCGGCCAGTGCCACAGAGAATGGCCAATACTGCCCCGGCAAGCCATCGCAGACTCCCAGGAGCCTTGACTGCAAGGCCACAGGGCCACCAGCCTGCTGACCCTTGCCACAGAGGTCTGCCTGGGCGGCCCATCACGCCCACCGGCCTCTGCTCTGCAGAAGCCAAAGTTGCCTGCCCTGCCTCAAGCGGCCACTAGAGGGCCCCACGGGGACAGGCCCGTCCCAGGCTCTAGCCAAGGCCCAGAACACGGAGGGTGAGACAAGGCCCTCACAGGACCACAGGGCAGGCAAGGCCGGAGCCTGGGGGGTGCAGACGCTGCCCACAGTGAGGCCACACACAGAGCTCTGCCCACGCCCTGCCCTTCCCGCAGACCCCCAGATTTGGCCCTAGAGTGGCTTCTGAGCAGAGCCGTTGGCAGACTTCAGGACGAGCCCCGACGGGCCCTGCCGGCCCTGGCAGGTGGCAGCAGGTGAGCTGCTCCCCCTGTACTTGGTGACTCGGCAGACCCCAGGGAGCTCCCGGGTCCTGCCCTCCTTGGGGCTGGCCACTGGCCTTTCTTCCTCCTAACCTGTGTCCAGACTCTGCCTGTGTCACCCAAGCTGAGCCCCTCCCTGGACCCTGCCCGGTGTCAGCAGGACGCATTGGCTTGTCCACGTGGGAGAACACGGTACCCGCAGACAAGCTGGAGCCCAGGGAGGCTGCGGCCCCCAGGAGCAGAGACCCAGCCTGGCCTCCTTCCTCTGCCTCCAGCTGGGCCTCCCGCTGTGTGGAGGGTCCTCGAGGGCTCCCTGGGCGAGGTCTGGGGACATTCAGTCCAGGCAGGGCGTGGGGGTGGGCACAGCCTGATCCAGGGTCCCTGAGGCACGACGTACCCCTCCCCCTGCACACACAGACTTGCTGTCCATGTCCCTGGGGACCCCACACCCCCGGGGCCTGCACACATCGAGTCTGGATCAGTGAGTGTCTAAAACCCCACTGCATGCTCTCTGCAGGGGTGTCTCTGTCTGGGCCAACAGTAGTCGTCAATAAAAACTTGGGCTATGGCTGCAAGAAATTTGTTTAAGATTTAACACATGGTAACATCCAAACAAACAAGCGCTGCCGTGGCGACAAGGACTAAACAGAGGCCACAGATACCCCGGCTGGCACCAGGCCCACAGAGCCATGGCAACCTGCCCCGAAAACAGAAATAGTTGGGCTTTTTCTTTACTGAGTCCCTCCAGAGTATCCAGGCGGCTCTGCACTCTTGGGGGGGGGGCCCTCCTGCAGCTGCCGGCGCCCGTGGGTGGCTGGCGTCCCGCTCCCCACGGTGCACAGCAGCAGCTGTCCCCACCCCTGCTGGGCCTGTGCATCAGCACACCTGGCTGTCGTGGGAAACAAAGGGAAACCCTGATTGTCCCTTGGGCCCCCAGCACTCCAGCACTTTCTGCAGGGTCCCCGACCTTGCCAGGGCACTGTCCCCTCATGATGCTCCTGGGGTCACCGTCCCCCAGCCCTGCCTGGGCACCATCCACTTCTCTCTTCCTGGGACAAGGGTATGAGTTTGAGGCCCTTGCTCCTGCATACCTGGGAGGTCAGGGGACCCCACCCAGAGCAGAGCTCCCCCACATGGGACTTAGGCCACAGGGAGTGCAAGGAGAGTCCAGGCCTTGGGAGGGAGGGCAGTCCCAGGGTGGGGGCTGGGGCCGTGAGGGTCCTCCTGTGCAGGTGGACAGAGAGGGTGGGCGGTCAGGGTCCCACGGTCTCCCCTCAGGACGGGCTCGTGCTGCCCAGCTGGACATCCTTCTCCCACACGTGCAGGCATGTGTGCATGTACATGTGATGTGTGTGCCATGTGCATGCGGGTACACATGTGCTGCAGCTTGAAGGCAATTTGCCACATTTGCAGAAGGAACTGTGGCCCTGACTGCAAGTGGCAGTGTCTGGGCCACGCTGTGGCTGTGGACCAGAGGGTCCCCCTGTGGGTTGACTGGCCACTGGGCAGGCCACTTCTTTCCACCTCCAGCCTAGCCCTTCTAGAATCTTCACCCATAGGCACAGGTCTGAGGGCCCCTCTACCCCTGGACACACCGGGTCTGTGGAAGTCAGCACTGGATGGCTCGGAGGGTGCCCAGGGCTGGAGCAGCGCGACCACGTCCACCTGAGAAGCACTCACGACCTGCCAGGTGGGTTGGGTCAGCAAAAGGCCAGCCCCCCACCCTAAGCCAGGATGCCTGCAGCACTGGGGCCTTGGGGGCCACATGGCCTAGGGGCTGTGCCGGACCTGCCCCTCTGTGCACCCCTGTCACCGGACACGTGGGTGCAGAGCTCTGTGACCACCTCTGCTCTTCCTGCCACCCATGCGCTGAGGACAGCTGTCCTGCCTCCCTCACTCCCCAAGTCTGTGTGCCAGATGCATCCGCTCGGCAGAGTGAGTTCCCAGGTGTTTGGGCACAGCCAGATCAGTGCCAGTTGCTCACAGCTGGCTGACCTGCTGGAGCGCCTGTGATCACCAGGACCCACCTGTTGCTGGCACTGTCCACTCAGTCACACTGCAGGTCCCGTTGCCATAGGACACTACTTGTCTCCTGGCAGGGGTGGCAGGGCTGGTCTTTCCCAAGACCCCTTGGGAACCTCTCCTGGCCGACCCCAGGGAGCAGGGACAACAGGCACCGAGACCCGTGGGTCCGACCACAAAGGAGCTGCAGCCGGCAGACACACTCGCTGCATGAGCCCTGGTCCCACAAAGTGCTGCAGCCCCCCAGCTTGGAGACGCAGGGGTAAGAATCAAAACATAGGCCCCACCCAGCCCCCTCCCCCCGATGGACACTGTTCTGGAATGTGCTGGCACCTTCCATGCCTGGTGATGGCATCCCCATGCCATCCCTTGGCTGGAAACGTCTCCCCAACCCCAGGCCACACCTCTCAGGTTCTGACCCCTCTACTCCCACATCCCACGAGTGGCAGAAACAGAACTCGGTGACACTCTGGGGACCATGCTCCAAGGGGGTACTCGGGTCAGGCCTCCTCAGCTAAGCAGCACAGAGCTGGGCCATACCCTCCCAGAAAGGGCTGGCGCTGAAGGAGGCTGGGTCCTGGCCAGGGTGGAAGTCAGGGTCCAGACGGGCTCAGGGACAAAGGGGCGGTGGTCCTGGGTCAGGGTGGGCCAGTCTGGACAGGACAGAGATGAGGCCTGCTCATCCCTGGGGGTGGAGCTAACCTGTCCACGCCACCTCCTGTCAGGGGCCATGAGGCCGAGGGGGAGCCACAAGGTGACAGATGAGTGGGACATTCTGGCCCAGACTGCCCATGAGACCCAAGAATCAGGGGAGCCCGACAGGTAGGCAGTGGGCTGGCGAGAGGGTGGCCACCAGCATGGCTTTCCGAGCTCCAACGTCCCCTACACAACATGCAGCTTATTGCGGGAACACAGAGGTGGAGCTGCCCACCCGCCCTTCTGCGGAGACCCCGTGCTCCCATGGACACAGAAGTTGGCATCTGTGGTGGGGTGGGCAGGGACAGCTGGACGCGGGCCATCGGGGTCCTGGGCAATGGTAATCTCATAGAACCCTTTTCCTGGGGCCACGACCCCCTGCCCTGCCCCCTCCAACTTGGGGCCATGAGAAGGGCCTGGCTGAAGATGGAACAGAGAGCCTGCCAGCACCCAGAGAGTCCTGCCGCTTTGGCGTGAGCCGCCAGTGCCAGGTTCTGGCCAGCTCCACCTCTTCCTGCCCTGCCCCTGGCCAGCACCTGTCTGCAGCCCTTGTCACTGGGCCCTTTCTGGGGAGGCTCCTGGGAGCCTCCACCCTCCTCCGCCCGGCCGCCAGTGCCCCCGGCTCTGAGGGAATGAGTGCTGTCCCCAGGAAGCTGGGGTCTCCCCAGGAGCCGGCTGGCCCACAGCTCTGTGGTGACAGCAGTGACAGCTGCCCCTCAGGTCAGTGTCCAGGATGGGCACCAGCCAGTGACACAGGGAGCCAGGGGACCTCAGCACACCCAGAACACCCTACCGCATTCCCAGAGGGCACAGTGGTGACAGAAAGCAGGGCCAGAGGACGGGGACATCTGGCTGATGGCCCAGCCCCCTGGAAAAGCCAAGGCATGGGAACACGCCCACGTCTGCACACACATGCAGCACAGGAAAGGCGGGGGACTGGAGAGGAAAGAGACGATGAGGTTACGGTGACAGACAACTAAACACAAAGCACTGACCACAAGTGGACACAGCCAGCAGTAAGCTGAAACACAGCTGTTTCCACAACGGCTGACACGGACAGGGCTGGGAAGTGGGTGCCCGTGGAGAAAACTGCTGCTTTTCACAGGTGCGATCACAGGGTTGTGGTGGACGGGAGAATGTCCTTGCGCTTCAGGAATTCAAAGCAGGATGTGAAGGGGGGTCTGAGGGTACCTCAACGCACGTCCCAATGTCCAAGAGGAAATATGTGCATGTGCATGACACAGGAACATGCACACATGTGTATGCACAGCATGGGAACATGCACACATGTGCACACATCACAGGAACATATGTGCACACGCACACACAGCAAGGAACACGTGCACACAGCACAGGAGCATGCACACCTGTGCACACAGATGGAGCAAATGGCACAATGCCACAAGTGCTGAATCCACAGGTGGTGGTTTGCGGCCACCTCTTTGGTGCTTTTTGTGCTATTTTGCAAATTTTCCACGTATGTGAAGATACTCAAGTCAGAAGTGGAGAGAAGAGGTGCAGAGGGGCTGGAGGCAGAGGGGCTGGATGAGCTCCTGACCACACGGAGGGACGGGCCTCCACAGCCTGGGGCCATAGACACCCACTCGCAGACTCAGCCCCCTCTGCCCACTGGAACCACCTGCCTGCAGCCACGTGCCGGCACTGTCCTCGCTCATGGGAGGCTCATGACATTCAGTGACAGCTTCTGACAGAGGGAGCAGAGTTCACCCCAATCTGCTCCAAGGCCAGACACAGGCCCAGGAGGTGCCATAGGTGGGGGCCAAGACTCAGGACGTGGCATCAAGAAGTCCAGCTATGCTCTAGGAACCACGTTGTCCCCAGGACCTGCCCAAGACATGGCGAGGTCTGGCTGTAATCCCTGGGCATTGTATTCTGAGAGGGGCAGGTGTCTCGAAGTACAACCACGTCACGTGTCCTCACTGCCCGTTAAAGCACAGAATCCATCCCCCAGATTTGGAACCGCAGACCTCTTGGGACGTCTGCATGACCATCCCTCCCGGAGCGTGGACCCTGGGCCCTTGAAGAGAAGCCACCTGGCCTGGATGAAGCCCACGTGGCACTTACTTGATCTTGCTGAAGACGATGTCCACGTCGGTGACGGTCACGTTCTTCCCGTCGATCACCTGGCAGTCCTTGCACAGCTTCGACCAGTTCTTACCATGCATCTCCTTCCCCGTGGCCCGCGTGTCCCCGTGCACTGCAAAGCGCCGGAAGGCTTCCTCCAGGGCACTGAGCGTGGGGGCCATGGCAGCTGCCCCCTCGCTGGCACCTTCTGACTCCAGTGACAGCCTCTTGGCTGCCTTGTCCCTGGCAGGGTCCCCCGGGGACTTAGGGGGCGTCCTGTTGGCCGCTTTGGCAGGTTTGGCCTTGCTATCGGCCATGTCGCTGTGGGAGGAAGGAGAGCGGTAACGGGTCATTCTGCTTCTCACAGGGCCCCAGCATCCCCAGCTGGCCTGGGACAGGACAGGACATGCACTGCACGTGCCATGGCAGGATCAGGGTGTGCCCAGAGCCCAGATATGGGCAGGCCCTCCTTGGAGCCCCTCAGAGCCACCTGCCCCGCAGGTGAGTGTGTGACCAGCTGAGGACACAGCAGGGCCAAGAGAGGCTGTGGGAGGCACTGCTGCCCTCCTGGCACTCAGACCCTGCCCACTGCCAAGCCAGTGGGTCAAGGACCCCACCCTCCAATCAGTTAAAACCATCAGTAAGAGCAGAACCCAGGTGGGAGCCAAGCTGGGCACCCTGGAGGACTCCAGGCCAGGGAGGCTTAGGGTCTGACCTGGCACAGCAGACCCTGCCTGAGCCCCCCCCCAGCCACGGCTGCACAGCCTCCTCCCTGGGCCACTCCCCCCTGCAGCTCTGGGGCTGCCATCCCCAGGAAGGGCCCAGAACAGCGTCAGTGCTGAGTCTTCTGGCTGCAGGACTGAGCCTTGCCCAGGGGAGGGTGACCCTCAAGATGTCCAAGGAGGACCTGCCCAGAAGCCCAGAGCCCACCTAGCGTGCAGTGGCCCCTGAGGCCCAGGGAGGCTGTGGGGGCCCCGGGTGGGGAGCACAGCGATGCTCTCTGGACTTTTGAGGTGCCCAGCCCTGGAGCAGGAGGCCAGGCCCTCTGAGGTGGAGGCTAAGGAGGTGAAGGGCCACCCCAGGCAGGGCTCTGGGGCACAGGGCCACACCAGGCACTCCGGGTCCTCAGCCATGCCGACTGCCTCTGCCAGAAACACTGACCCTGGCCGGGTGGGACAGGCCGGGGGTTGCTGAGGCCACTTCCCCACCCAGCTCTGTCCCAGGGCAGGACCCCAGGAAGTGACCCAGCCTGCGGCTCTAGACCTAGAGGGGTTATAGCTGCCGGCCTGAGGAGCCAAAGCCCAGAGGCCCAGCAACAGCAGAGACCCTCAGGACCCAGACAGACACGGCCCTGGCTGGAGGGTCAGTGCCAAGAGCAGCATGCTGATGTCATGACTCCAAAGTTCACGAAGCCCCTTCAGATCTGGGGCTCTCAACACCAGTTATGGACAAGGTGTAGGGGATGGTTCCTGAATGTGGCTCCAGCTGAACTCGAGATCCTACAAATTTCCCAAAACAGCCAGAAAAACCCAAACGAAGCTCACTGGACTGAGGCTCTCAGGGGCTGCACAGAAAGTGCAGCTGCCCTAAGGAGGCTGTTCCTGGAGGCACCAGGACCCCCCAGAGGGCTCAGGGCTGGGGCAGGAGCCAGAAGGCCCGAGAGAAGAGCAGAAAGTTAAATCAGAAGCCTCCACAGCATTGGTCTGAGATGTGAAGCCCGAGGCCCCCCTGCGTCTCGAGGGACAAGGAAAGGCCGGTCGGGTTTCGCTGCGACACCCCTTGCTTTATCACCGACCCCATTTCTTCGTCTGAAATAGGAGCTTCCCACGGGGCCGGCCGTGGGTCTGCCACGGGCATCGCTGCAGCGCTCAGTTACCAAAGAAGGAAAAGCTGTTAGGAAATTACTAGAAGCAACAGGGGGTTTAGTGAGAACACGTGAACTTCTTGTGGGTGTGTTACGCTTCGTCACAGAGAAGGAAACCTTTCACGACGCTTCGGACTTGGCGCGAGTTCTGTAGTCTAAGAAAGTTCCTATCAGGAGAAAATGGGCTGGAAGACAATGTACGCGAGTGATTTGAGATGCGCGGTCTGGTGCTGGGATTCTGTGCCATTTCTCCCGCGCATTGCTCTATTTCACAGATGTCCTCCGAGTGCCGTTGTGTAGCGGGGAAAGCGGAACGCGGGAGGGGTCGGGGGAGGGGCAGAGGGGCGGCGGCGACACGGCGAACCGGCCCTGGGCGCCCGCATCTCGGGAAGCTTGGAGAGACGCGGGGACTGAGCGGACAGACGTGCGCGTCCTGCCCTCGTGAGGACGGCCACACAGGTGCGAACAGGCAGGTGAGCGGCACGATACCAGGCGGGAAGCGGTGCAGGAGGAGCGACCGCAGCAGACGAGAGGGGCCGGGCGCTTCTAGCCTGCGCGGCAGAGGCAGCGGGAACAGCGTGGTCCAGGTGCGCGCGCGCGAGGACGTCTGGCGCACGGCGCCTCATACTGGGTCACCGGCCTGCGCTGTAGACGTCCCCACACACAGCAGCTGCCCTCGGGTGTGGGGAGCGGCCGCCTGCAGAGCCCGGAGCTCAGAGACGAGCACGCCCCGCGGAGGCCGGGCGAGCACCAGCATTCCGGTAAGGGGAGGCCATGAACCACACAGAGGAGGGAGTGGACGCAGGAGCCGCGCGGCCACCTGGAGAGGGACAGCGCCGCGGCCAGCCCAGAAGGTGACCTGGGAGGAAAGTCCGGGAAAAACTACAGTTGATTTGGGGGCGGCCGAGGAGGCTCCGGAGTGTGGAAAAGCAGAGCCCGTTTCAACGCTGCCCTCGGGTCAGCTGGCTGCCACATTTTCCACCGACCTGCGGAGGATGGTGACGCCAGGTGACGTTTGCTGCTGCCCGTGCTTTCCCAGAACACAGCTCAGCTCAGGGCCCTGGGGGCGGAGAGCTGGTTCTCGGGAGACCCCTGACCGTGCCAGCAGCCTTCCATGCAGGGAGAGGCCCCTGGGATGAAGGACAGGTGGGAGGGCCGGGGCGGAGGGGCCCCAGCCCCGCAGGGACCTCGGAGGAGACACCACCACACAGAGACAGGTGGCTCACACCCGCGCCCAAGCTCTGTTCTAGGTTTTTGTCGTTCTGTTTTGCCCTGAACATGTATCAGAGTAACAAAATGTTAAAAAGGCTTTTCAAAATAAAACAGAGTGAGTTAGGCCCTGCGTGCTGCTGTGGCAAGCTGAGCACGGCTGCTGCGTGCTCTGTGGAATCACACACACACCTTCCAGCCTGGGAGAACAGCGGGAGACAGCAGGCGGGGCTGTCGGGAAGGGTGTTTGGACCTCTGCAGGTGGCGTGCCGGCAGGCACAGGTGGCATAGGCTGGGCTGAGGACCAGGGTGTGACCCTGTGTGCTCCTCTCTATTGCTTGAATTGCTTCATTAAATCCATGTGCTATTTTCATAATGACAGTAATAAGACTAAATTTAATTTAAAAATAAACTGAAGGTGCAAGCAGAGATTCGCTGGACTATGGAGGTGTCCAGACCAACAGTGAGCCTTTCTCTTTGAGCACAGCCCTGGCCCACCCTCTACCGTCCCCAGAGCTGCGCTGCCCAGCACAGGCCTGGTCCCTCTGCTTTCCTCCCTCCCTGTAGTTTCTGGGGGAACTGAATCTGAATCCTGGGCAGCAGAACTTCATGCCCCTTTACACCTGTGCTGCTCTAATCTTCCACCATTAGGGAAAATAAATAGTAAAAGAAGCTCTAGGAAGACAAACTGCTGACCCCCAGAGTGCTGCAATAAAGGGAAGACATCTCAGGTGGGCACCCTGCACTCCCAGGTGCATTCACTGTATCAAGGTAAGCTCCAGTACTCCCAGGTGAGCACCCTACAAGCCCACATGGGTACCCTGCATCCCAGGTGAGTGCCCTACACCCTCAGGTGAGCACCCTGCACTCCCAGCTGGGCATCCTGAACCTCTCTTCTGTTGGCCTGTACCCCTGGGGGTCTCTTGCAGGAGGGACGTGCCTCTGCTCTGTCCCCTGGCCTTGAGTCCCCTGCTCTGACCATCAGCCCACCCACCAGCAGGTGCTGTTTCTGTGCCAGAGCCCAGGGAAGCCCGAGTGGGGCCGGTGGAGTCTTGCAGGGTCTGTGGGCCCAGGCTCTCCTGAGGGTAAGAGCAGGGAGCTGACAGACTGTGTTACCGGATTTGCATTTCAAAGGAGGGCTTGGAAAGGCAAGACCAGGGCAGAGGCTGCAATTACAGACCTCAGAGTGGAGGCTGGGGCAGCTTCATGCCCAGAGAGGCAGCTGTCCTGGGGGAGCAAGTGCCACAGGCCGGGAAACTGCCACCCTCATCCCCACTGGGCTCAGACACCTGACCCAGCCTTGCCCACCAGCTCACAGCCTTCCCTGCTCGGAAGAGGCCCCATGGAAGCCACTTCCCAGAATGAGTCTCCCTGGAACTTCCTGGCCACTTGCCTGCCTGAAACAAAACCTGTAGAAATGTGATCCAAGATGTGACAGACAGAGGGACAGCTACCATAGCAGCCTCAGAGCAGAGACATCCAAAAGAAGGACTAGAAACTGGGGCGCCAGTGAGGTGACAGCAACCTGGGCAAGGAGCCCTTGAGCAGGGCTGTCACTAGGACCAGGTTCCTGTCCCTAGGACCATGTTCCTGTCACTAGGACCAGGGGCCTGTCTCTACAACCAAGTTCCTGTCACTAGGACTACATTCCTGTCACTAGAACCAGGTTCCTGTCACTTGGACCAGGTTCCTGTCCCTAGGACCACATTGCTGTCACTTGGACCAGGTTCCTGTCCCTAGGACCACGTTGTTGTCACTTGGACCAGGTTCCTGTTCCTAGGACCATGTTCCTGTCACTAGGACCAGGGGCCTGTCCCTAGGACCATGTTGCTGTCACTTGGACCAGGTTCCTGTCCCTAGGACCACGTTCCTGTCACTAAGACAGCAGCCTGTCCCTAGGACCATGTTCCTGTCACTTGGACCAGGTTCCTGTCCCTAGGGCCATGTTCCTGTCACTAGGGCCAGCGGCCTGTCCCTAGGACCATGTTGCTGTCACTTGGACCAGGTTCCTGTCCCTAGGACCACATTCCTGTCACTAGGATCAGGGGCCTGTCCCTAGGACCACGTTCCTATCACTAGTACCAGGGGCCTGTCCCTAGGACCACGTTGCTGTCACTTGGACCAGGTTCCTGTCCCTAGGACCATGTTCCTGTCCCTAGGACCATGTTCCTGTCCCTAGGACCATGTTCGTGTCACTAGGACCAGGGGCCTGCTCCTAGGAACAGGTTCTCCCCTGGGAAGAACTAATCTCTGTGGATAAAGATGCTCTATGACATTGACTCCTAAATCTTTATAACTCAGGTTTGCAGCTCACCCTGCGTGTCTCTACCTGGCAACAGCCAGCACCCTGTGTGCTTTGGAGAATTGCCACTTTGCAGATAATTGGTTCTGTGGTGACTCGAGGGCCTGGGGGGCTTGGGTGGGGGTCTGCACCCTCCTCTGTGCCCTGGAGATGCTGTCAAGGCCTCGGTGGCACGGCAATCATGCTGTCACCGCAAGATGCTCCCCAGCATGGCTGCGCTGGCTCTCACGTACCTCTTCTGTCTAAGGGCAAAGCGTCAACCCCTTGAATGCGATGTAGCCCAGGGAGCTGTGTGGGGCGAGCTATGTTGCCAGACCATTGGGAAACAGGTGGGTGGTTGCTACACTTGGCAGGAGCTTGTGTCTCCCAGCTGGTGACAGCCCCAGGCCTTGCAGGTGGGCAGGGCTTCCTAAAGCAGGTCTGCCTGAGCCACTGCCAGGGTCCCCCGGGAGCGGCCAGCTCCTACGCCCATCAGTGGTTCTCTGTGCAATGCTCCAGCCTCAGCAGGGCTTGCTGGGGGACTGTGGTGCTGCCGGGATCTTCCTAATCTTTATCCCAAGCCCTGTCCAGGGTAGTGCCCTCTACCCGTAGGAGCAGCCTGTGGCCCTCCCAGAGTCCCTGGACCCTTCCTGGACCACCCCACACCGTATCCTCACCTCAGAGCACACCTTGGGCCCGTGCCGCTCAGCATAACCAGGTGTGGCCACAGACCCAGGGAGCCCCTGCCGAGACAGACCGCACTTTTGTGCAGGCAACACCGGGCGTCTCGCCACCACTGCTGGCAGGGATGGCACATGCGTCCTGGAGATGGAGGCATCCCAAGGGTCTGACGAGGCCTGGCTCTGCATAGACCGTGGGTTCGCCCAGGCTCCATGGACAGCACCCCTCCAGCCATCACCCTCAGGCTCAGAGCCGAGCAAAGGACATGCCCGGGGAGGCCCTGCGCCTGGCAGGACAAGACTGAAGCCTCAGAGGCAGCCTACGCAGCCCAGAGGATGCAGAAGGAAAAGGAGGAAAGGGAAGGAGCTGCGGCTCCTTGGGGTCTCCATGGAGGCAAGTCCTGCCAAGGCCCCAGGCAGCCTCTCCAGAACATTCCTGGGCTCCATAATGGCCTGGTCCCTGGAAGTTGATGGGAGGGGAGGGGATGGGGACAGGAGGGGAACAGCCCCCAGCTAAGTCCAAAGCCAGCTGCAGCGCCCCCAGGGAGGCTGGGCCCCGGGGCAAGGGGAGGGCCTTCTGCTCACTGAGGCACCGGCCGGCCACGCAGGGGCCACAGCTGCTCTCAGCTTTCGAGACCCTCACTGGTCACAGTGAGGCCTGAGGACAGTGAAATTGAAAGACCATAGCAATCTGGAGCTGGGGAAGGGAGGCTCCCTACTGCCCTCGGTGGGAAGAAGTGGACAGCGTCCCTGAAGAACTCACCTCCCTGCGCTGTGTCCTGAGCCCAGCACTTCCCAGGTCCCCGGGGCCCCGAGTAAACAGGCCCAGGGGAACAAAGGCCATTCAGAGGCTGTGGACGCCCCGGGCCAGCACCAAGCTCCCTACACTGGGTGTTTTCAGCTTTTTCTTTCAGAGTCCAGTTGAGTGCAGTGGCCCTTTGGTGATTGTTCGTGCTTCCAGTCATGGCAGAGCACTCCTCCGCCTCTCCGCAGGACACTCCATGTAAGTGGCCGCTCATCTAGGCCATGGCCACTGCCCCAGACAGTGGGAGCTTCCCAGGGCGGCACAAAGCGGCACTGGCTGTCTGTGCCTCCCCGCACACGCAGCCAGAGCCACAGTGCTGTCCCCACACCCTGTGGGCACAGGCCATCCAGAGGCCAGGCACGGCCAGGCTGCTGAGCTCTAGCCCAGCCCAGGGGCCCAGCCTCAGGCTGCTCACTGGCCCAGAAGGTCACTGGGACGGGGTCTCTAGCCCTGATGAGGCTCCGCCCCTGCCAGGGTGCCAGGTGCGCACCTGCCCTTTGAGTAACCTGGGGGCTGGAAGGGATGAAGCCCCACAGGTCTCCTTCACTATTCCCAAGGAAGTAAGAGGGAGAGGGTGGAGCTGGTGCCCCGAGCAGGTGTCCCCAGGACATCTGCGCATTCCCAAGGACAGCCCTCACCGTGGAGCACACCTGGGGACCTCATTGCACACCAGAACCAGGTGTGGCCTCGGACCCACTTGGAGACCAGGGGGTGGGCAGTGGATGGGATAGGACAGGCAGGGGAGGAGAGTTGGGGCAAGGAGACTTCCAGTAAGGAAAACTGAGGAAGCCAGGAAGGCAGGGCCTGTGGCAGTGGCGGCTGGTGGGCATCTTCCACCTCCACCCACTCAGTCTCTGTTCCTACAGTCCTTGGAAGGAGATAAGGGTGAGCAGGGCTTCCCTGGGCCCACAGAGGCCTGCCCAGCACCCACCTGCCTGGCGCCCTCAGTCTCCAGGAACCACACGTGGGCCCCAAGCGTGTCCGTGTGGAGCTGAGAACAGGTTCATGTCAGGGGTGATGACTGGAGCCACCTGCACACAGACCTAAGGTGAGGACATGAGGACAGCCACTCCTTCTCAGGTTATGGGGGCCGAGAGGAGACCCTGCCAGGCCACATGACAATGTCCTGTCCCTGCGTAGGAGCATCAGGACGGGAGGATGGAACATTCCAGCACTTGAGTCACCCACCAATGTTGTCCTCATTGGCCCATTATCCAGGCCAGAGAGATGCCCGGGCTCCCAGGACGCCCGGGAGCACCAGTTAACATCACTAGACAGCCACAGAGATGGGGCGGAGCAGCAAGAGAGCACAAAGACCTGTCTGCACGTGACACTGCGGCCCCAGGCCCTGCGCTCAGAGACCTGGTCACCAGGGCTCCAAGACAGATGCCCGAAGCCCGAGTGGAGGTTAAAGCACACCCCCAGGCCCGAGGTCCAGGTCAAAGGCTGTTTCTCTAAAGCATCACATGGGACATACTGCCCAAGTCCCAAAGGGAGTAAAAGACCAAGAGCCTGCCTGTCTCTTCATCTGAGTTCTAAGACCTGGTCTTGCAGATGCAACAGATAACTGCTTGATACCCACGGGCTTGCAGGAAGCACTGAGCAGGCTAAGAGAGAACCTGTGGAACCTTCCAGTGCTGGTCCCTCATCCTGTGCATCTTCACTAGGTGCCAGGTCCACGCGGGCCCTGTGGTGCCTTGCGCTTGGACTTTCCAGCCTCCAGAGCTGCAGTAACAAATCCTCCTATTCATGAAGCACCAGTCCGTGGAGATGGAGGCAGAAGCTGAAGTGAGGCGGTCACAGCCTGGGATTGCCTGGAGCCCCCAGAAGCTGGAAGAGGCAGAAAGAACAGAACCTCTGGAGGGAGTGCGGCCCTGCCCATACATTGCTGTTGGGTTTCTGCTCTCCAGAACTGGGAGAATAAACTCCCGTTGAGTTAAGCCCCTTAGTCTGTGCTAGTCTGTCATGGCAGCCTGTGGACACTGATGTGCCAGGTGTGACCAGGAAGGTTAGCGCCCCTCACAGAGGGAACATAGTATGCAAAGACACCCAGGGGGAAGCACAGAGAGCTCAGAGGCTGGACTGGGCAGAGGGTCAGAGCGGGCTGAATTCCAGAAGCCATTGGAGCTTTACGTAGGGGGCTGCTGACGACACCTGTCTGCTTTGATACCCATTCTGGCCTCCGTTGCTGTGCACTTGGGTAGATGTGCGTACGAAATGGGGAAACTGCCCTCAGCAGGGAGTGTGTTAATTTTCTTGCTAAGTGGCTGTCTCTGTAACAGATCAAGAAGCCTTTGGAAGATAACGGAGACTTTTTGATGTCCTTGGCATCAGGAAAGAGCCATTGCACCGGACACAGAAGCACTATCCCTAAAGGAAAAGATTCCTAAATGGCACCAGATTAAAATTAAGAACTTTTGTCCATCAAAAAAAATCATTAAAAGAGTGAAAAGGCAGCCCTGGGGGCAGGAGAGGATATTTGCTATTCAGGACAAACATCAGCTTGTCTCCAGAATATATAAAGAACGTCTACTGGTCAGCGGAGAAAGAGGGAACTTGACAGAGAGATGGCCAGAGACGAGAGCAGGCAGCTCATGGAGAGGGTGTCCAGATGCCCAGGACACGTACGAGAGGTTCTCAGCTTCAGGAGTTTAGCAAAGAAAACTCAAATGAAACACCAAGGCAGATACTACCACACACCTTCCCGAATGGTTAGAAGATTTTTAAAAAGCTGACAACAAGTGCTGGCAAGGATGTGGAGCAGCTGCCTCACTCCCCTCTGAAAACTGCTTGGAATCATCTACTAAATGTAAAGATGTGCACGACCTAGGATGCAACAACTCCACTTCAGCATTTACCCAGAGACACCTGCCCATGTGCCCAAAGAACTACAGAAAAGTTCAAGGCAGTGTCATTCATAGTTGCCAATAAAGGAAAATAACCCAAACACCCACCTACCGACTCCACAATGGCCACCTGTGCGGTGGCGCGCTCACAGATGGACACGAGACAGCACCGCAGAGCAGCGGCTAAGGCCTCGGACCAGCACGGTGGGGCGTGTGCTGTGTAACTTCATGTATGTGAAGACTAAAGATACAGGCCAAACTAACCACAGAGTTCAGGGCTATATGCTGAGGTGGCAAAACGGTAATGATGTGTGCGACCCTACCCCATTCCCTGGGGACACGGGAGGAGGGCAGCCCGGAACGGCTGGCATGACAGACTGTGACGGGTGGCCAGGCACAGGCCCAGGAGGTAACCTCGGGAACACAGGGGCCCTGGGCACCTGGCAAGGGCGGGGTGGGAGGAGCCTGGCGGCAGGAGTGAGGCTGACACAGGCTTTGTGACACACCCTCCCCCATGTGGCTCTGCCACGCCTGGGCTCTGGGGCGCTGAGAGGTGCATGCCTAGAGGGGTGTCGAGACTCTGCAGAGGAGGGACTGGTGTGGCAGAGGTGTTCTCGCCACCCTTGCTGAGAGACAAAGGCATCCGGCACTAGTGGTGGCCTTTGGAGAAGTGGGGACCAGGTGTGCAGAGCAGGGACAGCCACCCCAAGGAGCAGCCCATGGTGGGCAGGTCACCTGTATGAGCTCCATGGCCACACAGTGGTGGCCCGGGCACATGGGGAGGGGGCTGGGTTTGAGCTCGGAAGGGTCTGCTGGGGTCTGGACCTCACTCCCTGGGTCTTGAGGCAGCAGCACCACTTCTGAGTAGGGGGGCGCTCTGGTCTGCTTCCAGGTGGGGAGTCGGCATGGGGTGGGGGCTGGTAGACGGTGGTGAGCACCATGAGCGAGCACACCACACACACCTCTGTGGACAGGGCAGCAGGCTCTGGGAACATGCCCATGTCAGACAAGAGGGCACTTGCGCTGAACCCCTGGATTTGGAGCCACACGCACACCCCCATACAAGGCTCAACCCTCCCGCCTCAGTGACGCATCAGCCCATGGAGACAGCAGGTTGGTGTGTGGGGTTGCCGGTGGTTGCTGCTGTTTGCATTCCTGGGGAAGGGGCCACGCCAGCTCACTCACCAGGCACAAGGCAGGTGCTGGACGGTTTGTGAACAAACGGTGGGTCAGGGCTGCGGGTTTCAGGAGCTGGGCAATGTGGCCTGTTACCCCACGTGCTCTGGCGGGATCACATGGAGCCCACACGGAGCCCACATGGGCACCCTGCTCACCATGCCAGGAAATGAGAGACTCCACCGGGGAGCAGATGCATCCCTCCCTTCTCTAAGCCGTCAGGAGGTGCCCAGGGAGGGAAGGGGCTCCAGGACCCATCCTTTCTTTTCACAAATCTAATTTGTAAACAGTTGGCATGAATGAGATCCTGTGAGCATGAGCCCACATTTTCCACTACAGAGAGAGGGCCAGGCTGTCTGAGCATATAGGGCTTGCAGAAAACGTTTGGGTACAAGGCAAAAACCATGTTTTCTTATACACTTTTGAAAGATTTTGTATATTTCCACCCCAAAGGAGGTCCTGCATTTGGACATTTAAACATTAAATTACAGCTCACAACCGAGGTGTCCTTGTATGTCATTCTGCCGTTAAAGGGGAAATAGGGAACCCCGAACAGTCCTAATTCCCACATCAGGAAACAAGATCTGGGATAGCTGCTATTTCTGGTTGCCTTTCTGCTAGAGGCAGTAGGCACGTTCCCGGGGGGGCTGCCCTTCCCCTAACGAACCGGGGCACTGACCAGGCCCCTGTACCTGCCCCTACCCCCCAGGGCCATGCAAAGCCCTTCCCAGGCGCTGACTTGCAGATGCTGCAGCAGCTTCCCTGGGAAGAGGTGCTGCCACAGCACACTGAAGCCCTGACTTTGTGGCCCAGCGTAGCGCGGTGGCTCAGGCCTGTAATCCCAGCACTCTGGGAGGCCGAGGTGGGGGGATCACTTCAGCTCAGGAGTTCAAGACCAGCCTGGGCAAGAGCAAGACTTTGTCTCTACTAAAAATAGAAAAATTAGCTGGGCGTGGTAGCACACACCTGTAGTCCCAGCTACTTGGGAGGCTGAGGAGGATCACTTGAGCCCAGCAGTCTGAGGTTGCAGTGAGCTATGATGACACCACTGCACTCCAGCCCAGGTGACAGAGTGAAACCGTCAATTAAAAAAAAAAAGCCCTGACTTCAGCATTATACAATTCATCAATGTAACAAAAACACGTGTACCCCCTTAATATTTTGAAATAATTATTTTTTAAAAGAGAGGTGTTGCTGAGGTGAGACACCTGGGTAGGGGGTGTCCTGGGTGAGAGGTGTCCTGAGTGGGAGGGTGTCCTGGGTGAGAGGTGTCCTGGGTGGGAGGTGTCCTGGGTGGGAGGTGTACTGGGTGGGGGGGTGTCCTGGGTGGGGGGGTGTTCTGAGTGGAAGGTGTCCTGGGTGGGGGAGTGTCCTGAGTGGGGGTGTCCTGGGTGGGGGGGTGTTCTGAGTGGGAGGGTGTCCTGAGTGGAGGTTGTCCTGGGTGGGGGGGCATCCTGAGTAGAGGGTGTCCTGGGTGGGGGGCGTCCTGGGTAGGGGATATCCTGAGTGGAGGGTGTTCTGGGTGAAGGGTGTCCTCAGTGGGGGATGCTGTCCATGGGAGATACCTGGGTTGTGACACTGTGGCTTACCCCTCCCACACACATAACGAGGTCTCCCAGGGTGCTGAGTGGTGGAAGTGCATGTGGGGTGGTTGCTGCACCCCTGTCTGAGTCCCAGATGTGGCTGGGCCCATCCCTGCAGCTCTACCCTCTCCAGGAAACACCTTTTGCTTAAGCATAGGAGTTGGGTGTGTGTAGATTCTCCTGCCTAATCCCAGCACCTGCCTGCTTAAAGGTTTGTGGGCTCAGGTGAACTTGGCACCCTGTGGCCATTCTCTGGGGACAGTTTCGATGGCTCTACCAGCCACAGGCGGAGGCGGTGAGCTTCTCTCCTCAGCAGAGTGTTTCCCCAAAGGCAGTCCTGCTGAGGGTGCCGAGCTGGACCACAGCCTTTGGGGTGCAGACAGCCCCTGGCACCTGGGCCCCAAGGTCCCCAGTCTGCAGCCGTGGTGCAAACTCTCCCGTCTCACCAGCTATAAATAGGCTCAACTCTAAGTTAGCACAACCTCTCCCTGAGGAAGCTTTTAATTCTTAGCCTCTGCTGCAGGGAGTGGCTCCCACAGGCCTGAAGCGGGGAACCACCCGAGCTGCTAGGAGGACAGTTTTACTCCTCAGAGATTTCCTTAAACCTCAATCAGCGATGAGTGATTTTAATTTTCTTTAGGAAATTCTCTAATTTGCACGTTTTCCACAGTGAGCATTTATAATCTTGTATAATAGTTAAAATATTTATTGCCGCTTCAAAGGATTTAGGAACACGGACAAAACAATGACCAGAAGATAAAAATGCAGCTAGCATAACGTCCTCTGTGACACGCATTGTCTCTAATCCCCATCACGTCATCCTTTGGTAAAGATGGAGAGGACGTTTGTAATGTAGCATTTAAATCATGGTGCCTTTCTGAATCACAGATCCCTTTGGAAATCATGAAAGCTATAGACCTGTTCCCCAGAAAAATGCAGGCACCCTCACATATACGCGTTTTACAGACAGACCTAGGAGGCCCTGCCGCTCCCCGCCCCCATCTGAACCCTCTGAGGCTCACATGATGGGGTGAGCCAGTGCCAGAGCAGCTGACAGACGCCAGGGAGCCCAGTTCAAGGCATCTCATCAAGCAAGCGGCTGTCTCACTCCCCCACTTCCGGCCGCTTCCAAGCTACCCAGGGGCCCATCGCTGGGCCCCAGGAAATGTTCCCAGCAGGCCTGGTGTTCAGGGCAGCATTTACTGATCCCCTACCAGGGGCAGGAGCTGGCCAGGGAGCTGGGAGGTGTTCTGTCAGACTGTGGGAGCCCAGGGACTCTACATACAGAAGTACCGATAAATACAGCAGGTGAATTAAGCAATGGATGCACCATGGGTGACAGCCCAGCCAGCTTGTCCTGAAGGATGTCCGATCTGAGAACACAAGCCCTATCAACAGAGCGTCACCACAAAGGCAGTATGAACGGATTTTCCTCTCTCCTCATTTAAGGCCCTATTTACATAACTGCAGCCACAGGAAAAGGGTTTCTGGAGATCCTCCCTCAAAGGCAGCACCACTCGCCACAGGGCGTGGACAACAGAGCTCGCCCTCCACCTTGACCGCTCTCTGCTCAGGGCGGGAGGTAACTCCCACCCCGGGAAGCGTCTGCGTTTGCAGTGAGGGCGATGCTCTCGCCCGCGAGGACTGGATGGGCATCCGAACTCTTGCCAGGGGTCACGCTCATTCTGGGACCTTTCTGTGGCCATGGACCTCCCCAAATGTGCCTGTAGGAGACGGGCTTCATTTCAAACCCTCTGCACCAGATTTCCTACGCCTCACACTCGCAGCGGCTACCCTAGGCCTGGGCATCGGTAAATGGGCGTGGGGAGGGCCGGGAGGGAAGAGGCTGCAAGGGGCGGCGTCTTTTGTCGCACAGAAAGGCCAAAGCGCCACATTAGAGCCCAATTATAAACCTGTCCTTGGCGCCGCAGCAGCTGCTCCCTCCCGCGCCCCCGGCGCAGCCTCCCTGCCGCCGCCGCCCGGCCCGAGTCCGCAGCGCCCCCACCCAGGCAGCCCCCGGCGCGGAGCCGGGGCCGCGTGTCCCCGGCCGGCGGCGCAGGTGTCTGGCACAGCCCCAGGGTGGGGGTCGGCGCGCGCCGCGCCCGCAGGACCAAGCCCCACGCGAGCTCACCTCGGAGATGCAGCGACTGCAGCGGCGGCGCCTCCGCGACTCGGCCGCGCTCGACCCGGTGTCCCGCGGAGCGCTCGCGCCCAGCTCGGCCCCGCTGGCCCGCCCCGCCCCGCCCCACGGGTCCGCCCCGCCCCGCCCCCCGAGGCGGCCGAGCCCGCCTCTGCCTTACAAGGTCCGCTCGGCGCGGGGCGCGGCTGACCGCGGGGCGGGAACGCGGGCGGGCTGGAGGCGGCGCCTGCACCTGGCCCTCTGAGGTCACCGGGACTGCGGGACACGGGTCTCCGCGCCCCGCAGGAAGCGCGGGCGTGTGCGGCGCTGCGAGAGGATGCACGAGCGCGGCCACGACCTCCGGGCGGGCGAGTGTGCGCGGGTGACTGCCGCCCGCGTCCTGCTCTTCCGGGGCCCGCCGCCTCGGGGAGAGGGTCTGAGCCTGCCTCTCCCGGCGGCCCGCAGGGGCCCCTCCCCGAGGCTGAAGGCCGTCCCTGCTGCGGCCTCTGCCACCTTTCCCCTCTCTGCTCTCTCGGGGACACCTGCCGGCCCCCCTAGCCTTTCACCCGGGGTTGCTCCGCAGGTGCTGAGGTTGGGGTGACAGGCAGCTACTATGGTGCTGGTGCTGGAACTTAGGACGCGGAGGTACCCCCAGCCTCAGGCCTCCACCCTGGAGGAGGCTTCCCCAGGCTTCTGGGGGGTGCAGCCCCTCCGCCGGGGGGAAAGGTCATCTTTAGGTGGCTCCCAGCTTTGCTGCGGAGGTTCTGGTGGAGCTGACCCAAGTCCACCCCAGGCTCTGCCCCTATCTCCTGGCCGCAGGACCCCCACCCCTCCCGGGAGTGCAGCCAGGCCAGGGAGCCCCACAAAGGCAGGAGAGGACCTCGGGTACTGGCGTCCAACGGGCCACCACCACCTGCGAGGACCAGCGTGGACACCTCGGGAGCCTGGGGGCAGCGTGACCCCCGCAGTGGCCCCACCGCAGCTTCCTCTCATCCCCTCTGGGGCCTGCTTCTGTGGCAGCTGCCCAAAGACTGCCTCTAACTCTTGCTCTTCTGAGAAGTTCCCTCCAGAGCACAGGCAAGGCATAGAGCAGGAGAGCCTGCACCTGACGCCGGGCCAGTCCTGTGACTCAGTTTCTTTTTATGTCCGTTGTGGCTGGCTGCGCTTTCTTTATGGCCCCCCGGAGTCCTGGGCACATGGCTTCTCCTGGAAGTTAGTATTGATAATATAAACCAGGTAGTGAAAAGATCACCCCTGGTTGTGTTCCTTTTACCATTTTAGTCAAAAGGTGACTGACTCACTAGTCTGTTTTTCAAAACCAGTACAAATGCTCTTGACATAAATTCAGTGATTTTACCGATAGAATCACAGCTAGAGGCGGCCTCGGCTTCAGAAGCAGGAAGATTCCAGGACAGGCAGGCAGGCGGTCGCCGTCCAGGGTGCTGAGCGAGTCCCCTACGTGGAAGAGAACCAGGCTGGCTGTGCAGCACCACCGGCCAGCCTGGCCCTGCTCCTGGACAGGTCCCCAGTGCTACACCGGGAGCCAACCAGCTCACCAAGGCCATTCCTGATTGTCTGCACATGGAATTGGTTTTAGATGACAGGTGTGTCATTTCCTATCAGGCAGGCAGCTCAGTCTATACTTAGAAAATCACCTAAAATAGTGGCATAGGGTCTTGCTCAGCTAGGAAAATTAGATTCTGATTTGGGAATTAGCAGGCCCTTCACCAGCCATGGCCAACTGACCAATGCACCCTTTGACCCTGCACCAGGCTCTTGGTCCATTGACAAGACCTAGACAACTTCCATGGATTTACCTTCCAGTTATTAAGTACCGATTCATCATCAGTGAACCTACTTCTTCACAGAAGTTGTGTTCGTAAAATGGGGTGGTTAAACAACAGGAGATTACTGTCTTCCAGCCAGGAGGCCAGACGTCCAAAATCAAAGTGTCTCCAGGGCCATGTTCCCCCTGGAGGCTCCAGGGAAGGACCCTTCCTTGTCTCTAGCGTCTAATGGCTCCCAGCGTCCTGGGCTTGTGGCCACCAGCTCCTCCTCTGCTCTGGCCTCATGGGGCCTCCTCCTGGGTGTCTGTTATAAGGACACTTGTGACTGGAGTTAGGGGTCCCCATCTCAAGATCCTTAACTTAATTACATCTGCAAAGACCCTATTTTAAAAGAAGTTCCCATTCTAAGGCTCCAGGTGGACCCAAATTGGGTGGGGGGGCACAATTACAACAGCTCTACCAGTGGCACACGCAGTTGCCAGGGGTGTTCACTGGAGGGCCAGGTCCCTAACTGTCCTGCTCAGCATCCTGCCCAGGGTTCCTGTGCACAGCTGGGAGCTCAGAGGCCTCAGCCTGCCGGCTCTTGAGGCTGCCTGTTCCCCTGCCCTCTGCTCACAGCTGAGCTGGCTGTGCCATGCCCACTCCTGCCTTTGTCAAGCTCTGGACTCTGCAGCTGGCCTTGCACCTCCTGAGAGAGACAGAGACAGGGAGTGGGGGAGACAGAGACAGAGAGAGACAGAGAGCAGGGGAGACAGAGAGGGGGAGATGGACACACACAAAAAGGAGGGAGGGGGCAAGTGTAAGGTGTGGCCACCCGGGCGGCACAACGACACCACATAACATCTTGGGAATGCTACCTGCCCTGGAGCTACGTGGACGGAACTGACTCATTTTTACCAAAGGACGGCCACGGAGCCCCACTGTCCTCCCCAACCACCTGAGCACTGGTAGGAATTCCCAGGGCCTTCCTGAACTGTCAGCACCTACACATCCAGGTGTGGGGCAGGCCCTGGTGGGGACCAAGCTTCCCTGGGAAGCCCAGAGAGGGGAGCTGGGGGGCCTATATCCACACCTGTCCCAGCCATCTGCACTCTGCAGCAGTGGGGTGGGGGGAGGTGGGCAGGTCTCCCTCCTGGAAGCCTCTCTGGCTGACCAGGCCCTGGGCCACCGCTTTGTACCAGCAGGGTGTCAGGACACTGACTTGGCAGTGGGGTGGCTGTGGGGTGCAGAAATCCCGGGGGCCCAGGGCTCCTGGGCAGCTTCCTGTCCCCAATCCACAGGCATGGGACTGTGCAGGGACCAAGGGGCTTCTGCCAGGTAGGGGTCCCTACAGGCCCCTCTGTCCGTCCTGCATGGTCTGACTCCTCCCTCTGCGTTCACCCTCCTCCCCACCCAGGGGCTCTGGGGTTTGGGGTTTCATTCCAGGTGGCCTGGGGCTCCTGGTAGTGGGCGGTGGGTCATGCTTGGTCACAGCAACTCTTGGACATCCCTTCAGCCTCTCCCTGGAGAGGCAACACCATTCACACCCTCCCCCTCCGCAAAGTCAAGGCAGGGCCAGCCCCATTGGACACCACCCAGCTCAGACCACACCTGGCCCCTAGCCCTGGAGTTTTGCTGCCCACAGCCTCGGGCCTGCTGAGCTCCTCCCAGGGACCTGGCCCAGGGCAGGCTCTGTCCTCAAGCGGCAGTGCCAGGGCCCTCTCAGCTGGGGCCACGTGCAGATCGGGCAGCCGGATGCCAGGACAGGGGCCTCGCAACCTGGTTCCTGTTTTGGGCACAGAACCACCCAGCTCAGCGCCTCACCTGCCTGGTCCCAGCCCTGTCTGTGTTCCTGGGCCTCCCCTACGTGCCCCATCATTTTATTTGGAGTGGGAAGCTGCTGGGGGCTGGGGCTGAAGCAATATGGCAGTGATCAACGGCTCCTGCTTCAGGCACTTGTGAGCACCTTGGGAAACACCTCAAAATCCACCAGGGACACAAAAGCCAAACTCAGGAGATGCTGGAGACACATGTGGGGGCCTCTGACCCTTACAGGCGGGGACTTAGTGGGAATCGGCTGGACACGGCAGACACCTGACCCTCGACATCCAAAGGCTCCAAGTACATGCAGTGGGCGCACAGCAGGCCCACAGCCCCCCACAGGCTGATAGCTGACCTGACGCCTGCCAGCCTCAAGATGCCCAGGCCTCTGGGGAGGAAGCTGCCCATGTTAGAGCGCCAGCCTGGCCAAGCAGGGTCCTGTGGGGAAGCAGCGGAGGTGTTAGGGAGCAAGGGGAAGTGGCCACTGGGATGTTCCAAAGGCCAGTTAAGGACAGTGGCAGGAGGCAGTGGGGAGCAGTGTGGGTCACAGGCAGGGGCGCCACGTGGCAGAGGAAGCTGGCACAGCTGGCAGCTTTCGACTTGGATCACAAAAGGCCACCAGTAGAGGTCCCAGTGTGGGACTCAGGGTCCCTGGCCTTGAGCAAGGATTCCAGCCGGGGTGCCGTGGCTCCCCGTTGTCCGAGGCGACCAGAGGACGGACCCTTTGATGGGCGGGAGCTGGGCAGCCTCTGCCAGGCACAGCACCCATGCAGCCCGCTGCTGAGCGTGGTCCATGCGCTCTGGCTTCGAGCAGCTCCCGTGCGGGCTCCGGGCCCGGGAAGAGCTGCAGCCTGAGCGGGAGGTCAGGGAAGGGCACAGGGCTGGGCAGCGCGGGCCCATGGGTATGGGCAGCTGGGGGAAAGTCTGCGTAACAGGCGTGCTGGGAACGGAAGTTCTCTGAAAAGGAGTCTGGAGGAGACAGACTCATTCCAGAGACACCGCCTTCTGGGTGACAGGGAGGTTGTTCCAGTGAGCACAAGGAAGGCTCAGGTCACACAGCAGAAGTTCCGGCCCAAGCTCCGGTCAGGTCCATTATGCAAATGAGGGATTCACACTGGCTTGGTCTGATTGGTCAATGCAGCTGAGTCTCATTGGTTACTGCAGCTGAGTCCTGATTGGTCAATGTAGCTGGGTCTGATTGGTCAGTGCAACTGCGTCCTGATTGGTCAATGAAGCTAAGTCTGATTGGTCAGTGCAGCTGAGTCCTGATTAGTCAGTGCTGCTGAGTCTGATTGGTCAGTGCAGCTGAGTCTGATTGGGCAATGTAGTTGAGTCTGACTAGTCAGTGCAGCTGATTCCTGATTGGTCAATGCAGCTGAATCTGATTGGCCAATACAGTTGAGTGTGATTGGTCAGTGCAGCTGAGTCTGATTGGTCAATGCAGCTGAGCTCCTCAAGTGCTAAAGCTGATCCGAGGTGAAGGTTTCTGGAGAACTCGAGGTGCAGGTGCGGCCTCCAGTCAGCAAATAGCCTCTGGGCTCCATGTTAAATGCAGACCCAGCGACCGCTCAGGATCCATCTTGAAGGATGGGCTCTTTCAGGTGCACATTTGTCTGCATTCTGCCTCTGAGCCAGACTCAGCAGCGGACGGCGTTGAGGACGGACCAGGCCGGGTTCTATCTGGGGGAGCGGCTGCAGACGGCCCGGTCCCCCTGTTCCACGCGGGACTCCAGCGGCAGTGCAGGGGCCGGGCAGCGCCCCGAGCTGTCTGCCTGGGAGGCGCCAGGGCGCCTGTGGAAAGAGGATCGGTTTCGGGTCGCGTCGGCTGCGGGTCCAGCTGCGGAGAGTCGGCCAGCGCGTCCTGTGTATCCCGCAGACGCCTGTGCGAATGGCTGAGGCGGTGTCGAGAGGACCCAGAGCTCAGCCCGGATGTGAGGAGGCTCATCAGGGCCCGTAGGGGAGCCAGCTGGAAACACCTGAGAACGGGAAACTGAGTCCAGTGCGTCCGGCTGGGAGGCTTTCTGAATACACGTCTGTCAGAGAGTCGCCGCTGCACGATCTTATTAGGTTTCTCACGTGACCTGACTGGACGTCGACCCAGGCGCAGCGGGAGTGTGGGCCAGCTGTAGAGCCGCCACCTGCGCGTGGGTGGCAGCAGAGGGAGCCACTCCAGACCCCTGGATCACTGGAGGGCAGCTTGGGAAGGCCCACTCTGAGGGTCCAGGTAGCCAGTGGGGGTCCTCACATCTGGACACTGAGTGGTGTGCACCCCAGGGGATGCACGGACAGAGGAGTGTGGGGCAGGGCTGGCTCACAGGGGCTGCCACCAGCCTGAGGCCACACCGCTGGGTCCTGGAACCACACCCCGCTGTGGGTGCTCGAATATTCGGCCTTGCAAAGCGACCCCTCCCTAAAGCGTTTTTTGTTCTCTCCCCAATACCTCAGGCTTTCAGACGGTGGAGCCTAAAGAGACCTGACCTGACCAACTTCTGCGCAGGACCCCAGCAACACACCACCATCACCAGCAGCTCACTCTCGAACAGGACACCCGCAGACCCTACGCCTTCCAGCCCCATGAAACCTGGCCCGCTACAAATGCCCTTGCCCTCCCCTCCCGTGCTCTGGCTGACATCGCTTGCATCCAAGCTTCCCTCCTCCTCCCTTGGCAGTGCTCCTGGCCTCACTCATCGACTTTCTGTGTGGACGGCAACCAAGCCAGGCCGGACCTCCTTGGGTTTGGTGACAGAGCAGACGCAGGCCCGTGAGGTGAGTGTGGAGTGCTGGCAGGTGCCGCTAGCTCGGTCTTTGCATCCAGTGTGGGGCAGAAGCACTGCAGGGCGTGAGACATGTTTATCAATAAAGGAGCAATATTGGTAAAAATGGGTCTGTGCCTATTGCAGCCACGTGCTTCCTTGGAGAAGCCAAACTTTTCCTTTTTCTTCCCCTAAAAACGAACGAACATGAGAACATATGGTTTATAATTATTTCTAGAAAGTGAAGAGGGCCACCCACAGAAGCCTATTTGCAGCTCAGGGAGCAGATGGAGGTGGGCCCTGCACAGCTGCGGCCAGGTCAGCAGCCCAGCCTGGGCCTGGAGGGTTTCTGCAAAGGTTTGTCCTTGGGCCTGACTCACCTGTCTTGATTAACTCCTGACCTCTCATTTCTTCCACAGCCCCTCAGAACCTGTGTCATGGCTTGAGCACATAAACTTGCACTTGTTTATATTCTATTTAAAACATTCGTTCTTGTGCCTGGGTTTGCACAAATACCGTCAAAACCAGATGGTAAGCGCGCCCTGGTACCTCCTGGAGGCCGCGCTCGGCCTGGGTAAGTTCCATGTGAAATATTTAACACCTGACTGCCACACTAAAAAAAACATTTCCCTGGGGCCATGGTGTTTTATTAAAACTGAATGATCCCTTCTAATTTGTTATTTTTTATTTTCTGTGTGTGAGTTATATGCAACTCAACCCACATTTTTTGAATTAAATTGTCAATATTAGTTGTAACAATGAGAACATCAGCAAGATTTTCATGAACCAACTGCAGGGTTTTGCTTCACACAGACCTGGGCTCAAAACCAGCCTGAGTTAAATACAATTCACATGCAGTCAATGTGTTAATCTGAGAAAGTAGAGGGTGAGAGACAGCCACAGAACTGCAGACCTTCCAGCGGGAACCTGAGGCCAGCGTGCTGCTGAACTGGGCAACTGTCCCC
The DNA here is from genome assembly GCA_963574885.1 of Lepilemur ruficaudatus. Lineage (NCBI taxonomy): Eukaryota > Metazoa > Chordata > Mammalia > Primates > Lepilemuridae > Lepilemur > Lepilemur ruficaudatus. The sequence continues at coordinate 3,684 of CAUYRT010055210.1, read as the reverse complement.
CAGCATGACTGGACGCTCGCTGCAGCTCCAGCGACTGGGAAACCCTGCACTTCCTGACCTCAGCCAGCGGGGTTTTCTCCTCTGGTTGGTGCCCCCGTGGTGGCACACACCTTCCAAGGGGATTGTGTCCTCGCCATGCCAAGCTGAGGACTCACTGGGGTGTCTGTCCCCCAAGCTTCAGCAGCTCCCAACAGCCCAACCTGGGTGCTGAGGCCTGTGGTCCCATTCCCTGGTGTGGGGGCTGGCCTAGCAACTGCCACCCAAGGAACAGAACACAGAGGTGGTGCTGGGACACCACCTCTGCCTCAGAGTGAGAGTAACGCACAGAAGACCAACCCACACTGCCCTGGCAGGAGCTCTCTGGCCCTCCCACTCACTCCCTCTGATGGGCTGTTGCCCTGGTGCCACTCACCCTAGGAGAGCCCACGTGGCTCAGAGTACAAGGAGAAGGTGGTGCCTGGCCAGCAGCCCACGAGGAACTGCACTGGCCCTCACCTTAGGGGGACTCGAGGGCAGACCCCCCAGCCCTCAAATGAGAATGTGACCACACTGGCACCTGATTGAAGCCTTGGGAGGGACCCTGTGCAGAAGGCCCCGCTCAGCGGTGCTGGACTCCTGACCATACAAACTGGTGAGTCATGAATAGGTGTAGTTTTAAGCGGCTAAATTTTGGGGTAGTTTTACTGCAACTAACGATAGCTAACTAATGCATTACTGTGTCCTGGAAATCTATTCTTCAATGTCCAAACACTGTGACATTAACATGTGCGGCCCTGACTGGGCTGTTTTCCCTCTCCAAGAGGGAGCAGGCCCCACACCAGCCTGCCCATCCTCAACTCGACCTCCACCATGCCCCCCCACCCCGGCCACTAAGTCCTGCTTGGGTTGAGTCCCTGATGGTCCTCCCCTCTTGCCATATCTGTCCCTGTGAACTCATCAGCCATGTCCAGAATGGCAGCAGCAGGCTCCAGGCTGGCTTGCTGTCCCTGGTCTTTTCCTCCAGGCTGGGGACACATGGCTACAGGGCACTTCCTCCCAGAGCCACCCACCACTGCTCTCCCACATCACCACTGTGCACTGATGCTTCAGGAAGAGCCTCAGCAAGTGGGACTCCCACAGGTTCTGTGGTTCTCTGGCTCTGCTGGGGATGTCTGTGAGGTGAGCGCTCCGCAGAAGACAAGAGGGACTGGCCGACACTGCAAGAGCTGCAAAGACTTGTTCTCTTGGGACCAGCACATCCTTAAGGGAAGCAGCCTGTGCGGAGAGCGTCCACAAACACCACCAATGTGGACGCCTCCACTGGCCTCAGCAGAGCACCCAGGCCAGCCTAAGAGTCATGTGTGGGTCTTTGAGCTTCAGGGAAGGAAAGACTGTAAGTGTCCTTGAATTTGTCCTCAGAAGCAGGCATGAAGCAACAGGTGAGAGGTCTATACCTGGTCCAGGCACAGAGGGTGCCCATTCTGCCTCCTGGGGAATGTGGCCAGGTATCCAGGAGAGAGAAGGGTGCTGGTATCAGGCCCTCTGGTTCCAGCCCAGGCTGCTTCCCATGTGACCTTCAGAACCTCCAAGTTCCCACCCAAAAGGGGGCACGTGTGAATGGTAGGCAGCTCTGGGCACGCCCTTCAGGGGGGTTCCCATTGGGCCCACTGCTAGTGGAGCATCTCCCATGCAGAGTGCAGCCAGCATGGAGCAGGTGGCCCTGGTGCTCTGGGAATCGTGGGTCCCACACCCTGTGGTTCCAATCTGAGTAGAAGCAGAATCCTCTTGGGTTCACTAGGTTGGGCACAGTCCCTGGGACCTCGCTGCCTCTGCTCTCCGCCTGCCCCTGAGGCCCCCTTGCCCACCAGTGTATCCTGCCTGTCCCTCCACCTCTGGCAACCGTTCCCTTCCCACTGACACACACCAGCCCCACGGCACTTGGCACACGGTGAGCATAAAAGCAATTTTGACCAGGAATCAATTTTTACTGGGACACAGATGTAAAAGAGGTAAAATCAGCCCTCAGACCCCCCTCCCCTCCTCTCCAGCTGGGACCTACACACCTTCCCCTTGATCGAGCACAGGGGTATAGAGTATAGGGTACACATGTCACCCTGGGCTGCCCTGGTCCAACCTCTGAGCCTGGGACGCCACGGGGTCCCTCTGCGGTGTGGCCTAGGCTTGGTGCTGGGCACAGAGCGCTCCTCCTCTGTCCCCAGGGGAGGGGAGGAAGCTGCTGGCCATGTGCCAAAGGCTCTACAGGGGTTTTAACAGAAAGGGGCATAGTGGGGCAAGTCCTGAGCCAGGAGAGGGTATAGCTGCCACTCCTGACCAAAGCCCTTTCTCCACATGCTTCTCAGGCCGATTCTGTTGCTGTTGGGGCTCAGCATCTATCAGCCTGGCCTGTTATGCTTGGCCTTGTCCTAGAGCCACCCAGGGGCTGTGGGGCTTGGGTTTTCTTGCAGGTGCCTTCCCTGACCAGGGTACCATAAGGAGCTGCAGTGATGGCAACAAACCTGTGTGGAAACTGGTTCTGACCAAGACCCGGCACTGCCACCCACTGCCTCAGTGGACATGTCCTGTGAGTCCCTGCATCTTCCTGGCTCCAAGTGTGGGCCCAGAGCCCTGGGGGACAGGACTTACCAGGCACCCCAATGCCACATGAAGGACGTGGGTCCCTTTCCATGGCCAACCTGACCCCATCGCACTGGGAGAGGGGCCTGTGCTGTCTCCGCACTGCTGTGGAGCCATGGAGCAGACTGAGACTGTGGTTCCTGTAAGGGTGCAGGGCAGGGTGGGACAGTCAGTGGGGCCTGGTGCTCAGCAGGGCCGGGTGGTCAGCGGGGCCAGGTGGTCAGTGGGGCCGGGTGGTCAGCAGGGCCAGACACAGCTGCTGGCACTGCTGTGACTGAGCAGCATCCTGGCACATAGGTCCCCATGCACCTACTGCCTGCCGGCTGAGCTGAGGGACGTGCTCTGTTTGTGTGGTTACCAGGGAAATGGGGAACATGTCCAGAGCCGTAGGACACTAGTGGTGGCAGCAGAGGACCATGCAATGGGCGGGGAACTCGCACTGTGGCCCAGGTGCAGCTCCTCCTCCCACTGCAGGGCTAGAGTAGCATTTCCCTTGTTGGAAACTGGAGGGGTGGGTGGGGTGGACGGAGTGGATGGGCAGTAGTGAGGCTGAGTCCCAGAACGACACCCAAGCCCTATACAACCGCATTGCCCATCTCTGGTGGCACACACAAGCCACCAGCAGGAGACAGCAGCCCGCCGGCACCACCCAGGGACAGTCTGGGGACAGCAAGGCCCATCTGGGCTGCACAGTGGAGGTGCTCAGGGTACTGGACAGGCCCAGATTCTCCTTACCTGGGCTGCTAGGCGGACCTGGCGGAGATGCCCTCAGCCCATTTCCTGATCCCGTCCCCAAACTTGCAGGTGCCGTGGCCACAAGGCCACCCTTGAAGGGTCCACCCTGGAACAAAGGGGTTCAGCTTCCAAGGGAGCCCTGAAATTCCAGAGCAGAAGCTCCACCTAGGCATCTCCTCTGGAACACGGATCTCTTTCACACAAGAGCGAAGTTTAACCACATCTGTCACAAGCACCCATGCGCCCTGCTCGTCCCTCCTGCAGGCTCTGGTGTGGGTCGTCGTCTTGTGACAACGGCCAGCGTAGGAATGATGCGGGTGACCTTAAGGCAGCTGC